>CM068382.1:35964030-36259030 GCA_034770075.1 Aralia elata
ATCTTCTAGAAATCCTGGATGAACCTCCGATAGTATCCTGCTAACCCTAGGAAACTCCTGATCTTCGTTGGCGTCTTCGGCTGCTCCCAGTTGATAATGGCTTCCACCTTTGCTGGGTCTGCCGAAACATCATTCCTGTCAATGACGTGTCCAAGAAACTGCACTCTTTGCAACCAAAATTCACACTTTGAAAACTTCGTGTACAGCTTCTCCCTTCTTAATGCCTCTAAAGCAATCCTTAGATGTTCAGCATGTTCTTACTCTGACACTGAATACTGTTGTCCGATTTGTATATGAACAATTTACGCGCAAGTATACGCGGTCAACAAGTAATAAAGAGTAAGTAAAGTATCGATCGCACGAGGAATTGTTACTAGTCTTTTCCAAGTATTAACCTTTTATCATTTCAATCTTATTTAAACAAATGACAATTGTTTTTGTTGTTTTGCAATAATGAAGTTGACAAATAATCAAAGAACTATGGAAAGCTTTAATATAATGAAATCTAATATTAACAAGTCTAAGATCACAATTTCCCCCAATACTTCACTTGAATATCCTAACTCTCTCTTTTCAACTAGTTAAATCACAAGAATTGTTATCCGAGAATTTACAAGT
Organism: Aralia elata; assembly: GCA_034770075.1. NCBI lineage: Eukaryota > Viridiplantae > Streptophyta > Magnoliopsida > Apiales > Araliaceae > Aralia > Aralia elata. Next base: position 35,964,649 of record CM068382.1, read on the forward strand.
ATATACAAGCCTCTCTCGATGGTCAAATACGTATTTTCCAATGCGGTGTATAGATATATCTCTATTCTACACACTAGCAAGAATCCCATATCAAGAATAATCAACAAAACACATGTCACCAAATCTCATTAATCACCCTATCAATTACCAACTTTAGCAATAGAAATCATTAAACATGATTCTCCAATGGATACATGTGGTATTTAGGTATATGTCTATCCTAAATACAATCAAATTATCCATTTATGAGGGTAATAAATAAAACACACGTCACTTAATTTCATGAATTACCCATAGGAATATCTAATTTTCACATGATATCATAACAAGGTCTCAACCTATACTTCCTCTCTCAATTCCATATAAGTTCCCAAGGTAATTACTAGCAAGGTAATTAATATATAAAGCACAAATTATGATATCCAATCACAAATAATTAACCAACATCAAAGAGAGAGCATTCAATTCAAACTATGTATTGGGTTCCATTGAAATCTTAGCAAATGAGTCCTAGTTCATGGTAACTACATAAAACATCAAATTTGATCTATATATCATCATATTGGATTTACAAAGTAAGAAGAAAATACTAGAAATAAAACCACTTTTGAAGATTTCCCAACGTTGCTTGCTTGAGGGTTGATGATTTCTAGCTTTCCTCCTTGATTTGGTACTCCTTTCTTCAATTGTTCCTTTGATTTTGCTGGAAATTCCTTGTATTGCAGCCCATTTCTCTTCAATTTTGATGTTTATGTGCAGCCTCCACAAGTGTAGTTGCTGATTTTCGAGCCCCTAGATATGTTATAAGTGTTGGGTATGAGTAAACCTAGCTTAGCACCCCCAAAATGACCAAAAAACCTGAAAAATCTGCTTCTGTCCGCGACGAGCTCGCCCCGGCGAGATTTTTGGCCTAAGAATTCTCGCTCCGGCGAGGAATTTGTGTAGGAAATTCCCGCCCCGACGAGCTCTGGAAAAACGACCATAACTTCTTCGTCCGAACTCGGATTAAGGCGATTAAGTAGGATATGGAAAGCTAAGAAGTAGCTCTACAACTTTCATAACTGGAGCTCGTCGAGATAATGGCCGGAGAAAGGTTCAAATTGAGCCCGAAGCAACTGCTGTGTAAAAGTCATGCAGAATACGATGGTAAAATGACCATAACTCTCTCATACGAACTTCAAATTGGATGATTCCGAATGTTTTGGAAAGCTAAGATCAAAATCTACAACTTTCATTCTTTGAGTTTTGAGAGATTCGGATTGCATCATGGGTCAAATGGAGAAACAAGCAGCGGGAATGCTAGATTCAAGCCAAAAACGCATCAATCCAAGGGGCCTTTATTTCAATACCTACAAAACAACGTAAAAACACATAAAAGCACACAAATACATATAAAAGTAATACAAAACTATATTACACAACAATAAGATGAAAACACATAAAACCAAACGAAATAGCTAAAGACTTGCAAATTATTAAGGCTAAAAGTACTCAATTTGTGTATATAAAACACACTCATCAAATACCCCCAAACTTAAACCTGACATTGTCCTCAATGTCTGAAATAGGGAAAAAAAATAAAATAGAAGACTTCCCTGAGAACGTGTCAAGCGCTATTAATATCATCTTTCAAGTCCCCTAAGTTGGGAGCGCACACCAATTTGCTTAGTATTCGGTACCTGAAAGCAATTGACTAAAGAAATTAAAATGCAATTAAACAAACTAAAAAGCAATTGAAAAAAATCAAAATCAAAACAATAAAATTGGGTTGCCTCCCAAGAAGCGCTTGTTTTAAAGTCTTCGGCCTGACTAACTCCCTGCTTTTATCCAATTCCCCTTCGATAATTGAGGAACCCACCATCCATTGATAACCTTGTAATATTTGAGGGTTTCTCCTCATTGGTGATAGCCATTGAACTAAAGGCACCTAGCTTGCTTTCTATAGATAAGCCCTCAATTTCAAATGTCAAATAGCTAGGTGCATCATCCTTTGTGTCTGTGATAAGATTTAGGCATTGGGGCTTGTCAAGCACAACAGGCTCTTCTTTTATCTTCATTTCCTCGGTCCACCATGGTTCCACATTCATGCTAGCACCATCGTCACATAGAGCCTCGCCTAAGAAATGACTACCAAGTGGACACGGTTTTGCAAAACTGACTGGATTCTTAAACTTTGGTAGAGAAGGCACTTGGGGTATTAATACAATCGGATCATCATCGTTGGAACTCATACAAATCTCTTCGCCGATTGTGTTAACCTTATCCCCAATTGTCTCCTCTATTTCTATCTCTTGTGGCTCATCTAGTTGCAGATTTGGCTCGGGCTCACCATAAGTCTCGGAATCCATGTCATTACACCAATTGTTTTGAGGGCAGTTGTTTAAAGCTTTGAACATTTGATCAACCTGATTCTGAAGATTTTGAATTGATATTTCTTGACTTTTCAACATCTCCTCATTCGAAGTCATGATCTTGGTCACAAGTTCCTCAAAGTTTGACATCTTATCTTCTTGTGGCAATGGAGGTGGACATGAGAATTCCGGTGCAACAACTGGACTTGGAGCATAGTATTGATCATCATAATTGTAGCTCCATATAGAATCCGGGCGATACCCCCAATCTTGTTGATAATCGGGATAATCATAGTTGTTGAAGTACTCACCACCGTAATGTACCGGTCCAAAACTGACGGTGCATTGATGACTCGGGTGATTGTCAGCACAATAATCACATGTCACTGTTATACCTTGAGTTCTCTCTGCTACTAAGGCATCCAACTTCCTCGATAGTGTTTCAAATTGTGATGATAATGCAGAGAGTGCATTGAGTCCATCAATCCCAGTTTCCACTGGTTGAGTCATACTCATATACGGCCATTGATCAACAAAGTCATCCATGGTGTACCTTGTAAAGCATCAAAACAGAAAAATAAATGATAAAATAAACTAAAAGCAAATTTATATACAAGTTTAAATTAAGACTAATTTGATTATGACTAATATTGGAAAAACACTAGAAAAATAATTCCCCGGCAACGGCGCCAAAAACTTGTTGTCCGATTTGTATATGAACAATTTACGCGCAAGTATACGCGGTCAACAAGTAATAAAGAGTAAGTAAAGTATCGATCCCACGAGGAATTGTTACTAGTCTTTTCCAAGTATTAACCTTTTATCATTTCAATCTTATTTAAACAAATGACAATTGTTTTTGTTGTTTTGCATTAATGAAGTTGACAAATAATCAAAGAACTATGGAAAGCTTTAATATAATGAAATCTAATATTAACAAGTCTAAGATCACAATTTCCCCCAATACTTCACTTGAATATCCTAACTCTCTCTTTTCAACTAGTTAAATCACAAGAATTGTTATCCGAGAATTTACAAGTATATACAAGCCTCTCTCGATGGTCAAATACGTATTTTCCAATGCGGTGTATAGATATATCTCTATTCTACACACTAGCAAGAATCCCATATCAAGAATAATCAACAAAACACATGTCACCAAATCTCATTAATCACCCTATCAATTACCAACTTTAGCAATAGAAATCATTAAACATGATTCTCCAATGGATACATGTGGTATTTAGGTATATGTCTATCCTAAATACAATCAAATTATCCATTTATGAGGGTAATAAATAAAACACACGTCACTTAATTTCATGAATTACCCATAGGAATATCTAATTTTCACATGATATCATAACAAGGTCTCAACCTATACTTCCTCTCTCAATTCCATATAAGTTCCCAAGGTAATTACTAGCAAGGTAATTAATATATAAAGCACAAATTATGATATCCAATCACAAATAATTAACCAACATCAAAGAGAGAGCATTCAATTCAAACTATGTATTGGGTTCCATTGAAATCTTAGCAAATGAGTCCTAGTTCATGGTAACTACATAAAACATCAAATTTGATCTATATATCATCATATTGGATTTACAAAGTAAGAAGAAAATACTAGAAATAAAACCACTTTTGAAGATTTCCCAACGTTGCTTGCTTGAGGGTTGATGATTTCTAGCTTTCCTCCTTGATTTGGTACTCCTTTCTTCAATTGTTCCTTTGATTTTGCTGGAAATTCCTTGTATTGCAGCCCATTTCTCTTCAATTTTGATGTTTATGTGCAGCCTCCACAAGTGTAGTTGCTGATTTTTGAGCCCCTAGATATGTTATAAGTGTTGGGTATGAGTAAACCTAGCTTAGCACCCCCAAAATGACCAAAAAACCTGAAAAATCTGCTTCTGTCCGCGACGAGCTCGCCCCGGCGAGATTTTTGGCCTAAGAATTCTCGCTCCGGCGAGATCTCGCCGCGGCGAGGAATTTGTGTAGGAAATTCCCACCCCGGCGAGCTCTGGAAAAACGACCATAACTTCTTCGTCCGAACTCGGATTAAGGCGATTAAGTAGGATATGGAAAGCTAAGAAGTAGCTCTACAACTTTCATAACTGGAGCTCGTCGAGATAATGGCCGGAGAAAGGTTCAAATTGAGCCCGAAGCAACTGCTGTGTAAAAGTCATGCAGAATACGATGGTAAAATGACCATAACTCTCTCATACGAACTTCAAATTGGATGATTTCAGATGTTATGGAAAGCTAAGATCAAAATCTACAACTTTCATTCTTTGAGTTTTGAGAGATTCGGATTGCATCATGGGTCAAATGGAGAAACAAGCAGCGGGAATGCTAGATTCAAGCCAAAAACGCATCAATCCAAGGGGCCTTTATTTCAATACCTACAAAACAACGTAAAAACACATAAAAGCACACAAATACATATAAAAGTAATACAAAACTATATTACACAACAATAAGATGAAAACACATAAAACCAAACGAAATAGCTAAAGACTTGCAAATTATTAAGGCTAAAAGTACTCAATTTGTGTATATAAAACACACTCATCAAATACCCCCAAACTTAAACCTGACATTGTCCTCAATGTCTGAAATAGGGAAAAAAAATAAAATAGAAGACTTCCCTGAGAACGTGTCAAGCGTTATTAATATCATCTTTCAAGTCCCCTAAGTTGGGAGCGCACACCAATTTGCTTAGTATTCGGTACCTGAAAGCAATTGACTAAAGAAATTAAAATGCAATTAAACAAACTAAAAAGCAATTGAAAAAAATCAAAATCAAAACAATAAAATTGGGTTGCCTCCCAAGAAGCGCTTGTTTTAAAGTCTTCGGCCTGACTAACTCCCTGCTTTTATCCAATTCCCCTTCGATAATTGAGGAACCCACCATCCATTGATAACCATGTAATATTTGAGGGTTTCTCCTCATTGGTGATAGCCATTGAACTAAAGGCACCTAGCTTGCTTTCTATAGATAAGCCCTCAATTTCAAATGTCAAATAGCTAGGTGCATCATCCTTTGTGTCTGTGATAAGATTTAGGCATTGGGGCTTGTCAAGCACAACAGGCTCTTCTTTTATCTTCATTTCCTCGGTCCACCATGGTTCCACATTCATGCTAGCACCATCGTCACATAGAGCCTCGCCTAAGAAATGACTACCAAGTGGACACGGTTTTGCAAAACTGACTGGATTCTTAAACTTTGGTAGAGAAGGCACTTGGGGTATTAATACAATCGGATCATCATCGTTGGAACTCATACAAATCTCTTCGCCGATTGTGTTAACCTTATCCCCAATTGTCTCCTCTATTTCTATCTCTTGTGGCTCATCCAGTTGCAGATTTGGCTCGGGCTCACCATAAGTCTCGGAATCCATGTCATTACACCAATTGTTTTGAGGGCAGTTGTTTAAAGCTTTGAACATTTGATCAACCTGATTCTGAAGATTTTGAATTGATATTTCTTGACTTTTCAACATCTCCTCATTCGAAGTCATGATCTTGGTCACAAGTTCCTCAAAGTTTGACATCTTATCTTCTTGTGGCAATGGAGGTGGACATGAGAATTCCGGTGCAACAACTGGACTTGGAGCATAGTATTGATCATCATAATTGTAGCTCCATATAGAATCCGGGCGATACCCCCAATCTTGTTGATAATCGGGATAATCATAGTTGTTGAAGTACTCACCACCGTAATGTACCGGTCCAAAACTGACGGTGCATTGATGACTCGGGTGATTGTCAGCACAATAATCACATGTCACTGTTATACCTTGAGTTCTCTCTGCTACTAAGGCATCCAACTTCCTCGATAGTGTTTCAAATTGTGATGATAATGCAGAGAGTGCATTGAGTCCATCAATCCCAGTTTCCACTGGTTGAGTCATACTCATATACGGCCATTGATCAACAAAGTCATCCATGGTGTACCTTGTAAAGCATCAAAACAGAAAAATAAATGATAAAATAAACTAAAAGCAAATTTATATACAAGTTTAAATTAAGACTAATTTGATTATGACTAATATTGGAAAAACACTAGAAAAATAATTCCCCGGCAACGGCGCCAAAAACTTGTTGTCCGATTTGTATATGAACAATTTACGCGCAAGTATACGCGGTCAACAAGTAATAAAAAGTAAGTAAAGTATCGATCCCACGAGGAATTGTTACTAGTCTTTTCCAAGTATTAACCTTTTATCATTTCAATCTTATTTAAACAAATGACAATTGTTTTTGTTGTTTTGCATTAATGAAGTTGACAAATAATCAAAGAACTATGGAAAGCTTTAATATAATGAAATCTAATATTAACAAGTCTAAGATCACAATTTCCCCCAATACTTCACTTGAATATCCTAACTCTCTCTTTTCAACTAGTTAAATCACAAGAATTGTTATCCGAGAATTTACAAGTATATACAAGCCTCTCTCGATGGTCAAATACGTATTTTCCAATGCGGTGTATAGATATATCTCTATTCTACACACTAGCAAGAATCCCATATCAAGAATAATCAACAAAACACATGTCACCAAATCTCATTAATCACCCTATCAATTACCAACTTTAGCAATAGAAATCATTAAACATGATTCTCCAATGGATACATGTGGTATTTAGGTATATGTCTATCCTAAATACAATCAAATTATCCATTTATGAAGGTAATAAATAAAACACACGTCACTTAATTTCATGAATTACCCATGGAATATCTAATTTTCACATGATATCATAACAAGGTCTCAACCTATACTTCCTCTCTCAATTCCATATAAGTTCCCAAGGTAATTACTAGCAAGGTAATTAATATATAAAGCACAAATTATGATATCCAATCACAAATAATTAACCAACATCAAAGAGAGAGCATTCAATTCAAACTATGTATTGGGTTCCATTGAAATCTTAGCAAATGAGTCCTAGTTCATGGTAACTACATAAAACATCAAATTTGATCTATATATCATCATATTGGATTTACAAAGTAAGAAGAAAATACTAGAAATAAAACCACTTTTGAAGATTTCCCAACGTTGCTTGCTTGAGGGTTGATGATTTCTAGCTTTCCTCCTTGATTTGGTACTCCTTTCTTCAATTGTTCCTTTGATTTTGCTGGAAATTCCTTGTATTGCAGCCCATTTCTCTTCAATTTTGATGTTTATGTGCAGCCTCCACAAGTGTAGTTGCTGATTTTCGAGCCCCTAGATATGTTATAAGTGTTGGGTATGAGTAAACAGAGCTTAGCACCCCCAAAATGACCAAAAAACCTGAAAAATCTGCTTCTGTCCGCGACGAGCTCATCCCGGCGAGATTTTTGGCCTAAGAATTCTCGCTCTGGCGAGATCTCGCCGCGGCGAGGAATTTGTGTAGGAAATTCCCGCCCCGGCGAGCTCTGGAAAAACGACCATAACTTCTTCGTCCGAACTCGGATTAAGGCGATTAAGTAGGATATGGAAAGCTAAGAAGTAGCTCTACAACCTTTATAACTGGAGCTCGTCGAGATAATGGCCGGAGAAAGGTTCAAATTGAGCCCGAAGCAACTGCTGTGTAAAAGTCATGCAGAATACGATGGTAAAATGACCATAACTCTCTCATACGAACTTCAATTTGGATGATTCCGAATGTTTTGGAAAGCTAAGATCAAAATCTACAACTTTCATTCTTTGAGTTTTGAGAGATTCGGATTGCATCATGGGTCAAATGGAGAAACAAGCAGCGGGAATGCTAGATTCAAGCCAAAAACGCATCAATCCAAGGGGCCTTTATTTCAATACCTACAAAACAACGTAAAAACACATAAAAGCACACAAATACATATAAAAGTAATACAAAACTATATTACACAACAATAAGATGAAAACACATAAAACCAAACGAAATAGCTAAAGACTTGCAAATTATTAAGGCTAAAAGTACTCAATTTGTGTATATAAAACACACTCATCAAATACCCCCAAACTTAAACCTGACATTGTCCTCAATGTCTGAAATAGGGAAAAAAAATAAAATAGAAGACTTCCCTGAGAACGTGTCAAGCGCTATTAATATCATCTTTCAAGTCCCCTAAGTTGGGAGCGCACACCAATTTGCTTAGTATTCGGTACCTGAAAGCAATTGACTAAAGAAATTAAAATGCAATTAAACAAACTAAAAAGCAATTGAAAAAAATCAAAATCAAAACAATAAAATTGGGTTGCCTCCCAAGAAGCGCTTGTTTTAAAGTCTTCGGCCTGACTAACTCCCTGCTTTTATCCAATTCCCCTTCGATAATTGAGGAACCCACCATCCATTGATAACCATGTAATATTTGAGGGTTTCTCCTCATTGGTGATAGCCATTGAACTAAAGGCACCTAGCTTGCTTTCTATAGATAAGCCCTCAATTTCAAATGTCAAATAGCTAGGTGCATCATCTTTTGTGTCTATGATAAGATTTAGGCATTGGGGCTTGTCAAGCACAACAGGCTCTTCTTTTATCTTCATTTCCTCGGTCCACCATGGTTCCACATTCATGCTAGCACCATCGTCACATAGAGCCTCGCCTAAGAAATGACTACCAAGTGGACACGGTTTTGCAAAACTGACTGGATTCTTAAACTTTGGTAGAGAAGGCACTTGGGGTACTAATACAATCGGATCATCATCGTTGGAACTCATACAAATCTCTTCGCCGATTGTGTTAACCTTATCCCCAATTGTCTCCTCTATTTCTATCTCTTGTGGCTCATCCAGTTGCAGATTTGGCTCGGGCTCACCATAAGTCTCGGAATCCATGTCATTACACCAATTGTTTTGAGGGCAGTTGTTTAAAGCTTTGAACATTTGATCAACCTGATTCAGAAGATTTTGAATTGATATTTCTTGACTTTTCAACATCTCCTCATTCGAAGTCATGATCTTGGTCACAAGTTCCTCAAAGTTTGACATCTTATCTTCTTGTAGCAATGGAGGTGGACATGAGAATTCCGGTGCAACAACTGGACTTGGAGCATAGTATTGATCATCATAATTGTAGCTCCATATATAATTCGGGCGATACCCCCAATCTTGTTGATAATCGGGATAATCATAGTTGTTGAAGTACTCACCACTGTAATGTACCGGTCCAAAACTGACGGTGCATTGATGACTCGGGTGATTGTCAGCACAATAATCACATGTCACTGTTATACCTTGAGTTCTCTCTGCTACTAAGGCATCCAACTTCCTCGATAGTGTTTCAAATTGTGATGATAATGCAGAGAGTGCATTGAGTCCATCAATCCCAGTTTCCACTGGTTGAGTCATACTCATATACGGCCATTGATCAACAAAGTCATCCATGGTGTACCTTGTAAAGCATCAAAACAGAAAAATAAATGATAAAATAAACTAAAAGCAAATTTATATACAAGTTTAAATTAAGACTAATTTGATTATGACTAATATTGGAAAAACACTAGAAAAATAATTCCCCGGCAACGGCGCCAAAAACTTGTTGTCCGATTTGTATATGAACAATTTACGCGCAAGTATACGCGGTCAACAAGTAATAAAGAGTAAGTAAAGTATCGATCCCACGAGGAATTGTTACTAGTCTTTTCCAAGTATTAACCTTTTATCATTTCAATCTTATTTAAACAAATGACAATTGTTTTTGTTGTTTTGCATTAATGAAGTTGACAAATAATCAAAGAACTATGGAAAGCTTTAATATAATGAAATCTAATATTAACAAGTCTAAGATCACAATTTCCCCCAATACTTCACTTGAATATCCTAACTCTCTCTTTTCAACTAGTTAAATCACAAGAATTGTTATCCGAGAATTTACAAGTATATACAAGTCTCTCTCGATGGTCAAATACGTATTTTCCAATGCGGTGTATAGATATATCTCTATTCTACACACTAGCAAGAATCTCATATCAAGAATAATCAACAAAACACATGTCACCAAATCTCATTAATCACCCTATCAATTACCAACTTTAGCAATAGAAATCATTAAACATGATTCTCCAATGGATACATGTGGTATTTAGGTATATGTCTATCCTAAATACAATCAAATTATCCATTTATGAGGGTAATAAATAAAACACACGTCACTTAATTTCATGAATTACCCATAGGAATATCTAATTTTCACATGATATCATAACAAGGTCTCAACCTATACTTCCTCTCTCAATTCCATATAAGTTCCCAAGGTAATTACTAGCAAGGTAATTAATATATAAAACACAAATTATGATATCCAATTATAAATAATTAACCAACATCAAAGAGAGATCATTCAATTCAAACTATGTATTGGGTTCCATTGAAATCTTAGAAAACAAGTTCTAGGTCATGGTAACTACAAATAACATCATATTCAATTTATACATCATGTTGGATTACAAAATAGAAGGGAAAACTAGAGATAGAACCACTTTTGTAAATTTTCATATGATGTTTGATGGATTGATGATGAACCCTAGCTTCTCCTCCATGGTTTTGCAATCCTTGATGCTTTAGCTCCTTGGCCTTGCTTGATTTAGCTTGATTTTAGCACTTTGGCCCTCTAATTTGATGTATTGTGTAGCCTCCTCTCCCTAGAATTGCTGATTTCTATCTCCCCTTGATGCCTATTTCGTGCCTCCTCTGTTAGTATAAACCCCCTGGATGCCTAACCTAGCTTAGCACACCAAATTGGACCAAAATCCCGCACATTTTATCTTTCTGCTACAGGCGAGCTCGCCCCGGCGAGGATTTTGGCCTACGTTTTGCTCGCCGCGGCGAGGAATTTGTGTAGGAAATTCCCACCCCGGCGAGCTCTGGTAAAATGACCATAACTTCTTCGTCCGAACTCGGATTTAGGCAATTAAGTAGGCTATGGAAAGCTAAGAAGTAGCTCTACAACTTCGATAACTGGAGCTCGTCGAGATAATGGCCGAAGCAATGCTAAAAATGGCCTGGAAGCAGCTGCTATGTAAAATGCATGCAAAATCCGATGGTAAAATGACCATAACTCTCTCATACGAACTTCAAATTGGATGATTCTGGATGTTCTGGAAAGCTAAGATCAAAATCTACAACTTTTGTTCTTTGAGTTTTGAGAGATTCGGATTGGATCATGGGTGAAATTGAGAAACAAGCAGCTGAAATGTCAAATTCACGCCGAAAACGCATTGATCCAAAGGGCCTTTATTTCAATACCTACAAAACAACGTAAAAACACATAAAAGCACACAAATACATATAAAGTAATACAAGACTACATTACACAACAATAAGATGAAAACACATAAAACCAAACGAAATAGCTAAAGACTTACAAATTATTAAGGCAAAAAGTACCCAATTTGTGTATATAAAACACACTCATCAAATACCCCCAAACTTAAACCTTTGTTTGTCCTCAAGCAAAACACACAAACTATAAAAATTAAACATTTCTAAATAAAAACTATCTTGAGCAATGAGTTAATAAGCTTGAACAATGGTCTCAAAGCATAAACACAAATAAAATTCAAGGAAACTTTCAAAACGTTGCAAGTCTAGATTTACAATTAGCTAGTTATAGCTTGCTTTAGGTCCCTTCCGTGTGTGTGTGTGTACCCAATAGCACCAAACCAATCAAGCTCGGATGAAGCTATGCAACCACATTACCTTATGAAATAATCAAATTAAACCCCGAAACATCATGTTTAACACATCACTCAATACAAAGGTATACAAATCGCAATTTTCAAAAATATGAAATCAAAGGACTCTAGGTAAGTGCATTTTATGCTCCATCTTATCCTAAGTTCACTCTTGTGAGTGAGTGCGTTTTACGCTCCATCTCAACCCAACACAAGATTTGATATAAAAAACTTTCTTTCTTTTGTCATCAAATTATAAGAGAGTGCGTCTTACGCTCTATCTCCCCTAAACATGTGTCCATGAGTGAGTGCGTTTTACGCTCCATCTCAACTCACCACATGACCAAAAATTCAAACACAACAAATTTGGACACCTTGTTTCGAGTGATGTTTAAACGAGTTCTAGAGTTTATAGATATTTCCCATAAGCATTCGGTTATAAAAGCCTTCTCTAAGCATACAACTAGCTCAATACTCATGGGTGAGTGCATAAAAGTGAAAGGACGCATAAGCAAAATAATAACCAACAATAACGATAAGCACAACGACTAAGCAACAATTATCCATTTTCCATGAGATAGAATCAATTTAAACAAGCCATTATCATAGACCATGGATTATGGTTCAAATCAAATTAAAACAATGAATGCCGCTGGTGCATTTGTCAGTCCAAATGACATAACTAGAAACTCGAAATGTCCATATCGAGTTTTGAATGCTGTCTTTGGAATATCCTCCCGCCTCACCTTTAGTTGGTGATATCCCGTTCTCAAGTCAATCTTTGAAAAGTATTTTGCTCCCTTCAATTGATCAAACAGATCGTCTATTCTGGGTAGCGGGTACCTGTTCTTAATCGTAACCTTGTTCAATTCCCTGTAATCAATACTGAGCCTTAACGATCCATCCTTCTTCTTTACGAACAGAATTGGCGCTCCCCGCGGAGATACACTCGGACGAAAATATCCTTCTTAACTCTCCTCCAGACTTGTTGCCTCCGCAAGATTGGCTATCGATCCCTTTCCTTTTATTCGGGTTACTTCCCCCACGGCTACCTTCCTTGTGACCATCATGGCTTTTCTGATCTTAGTTATGCTTTGTCAACGCTTCATTTCCTCCTCGGCAACGATTGCTTCCTTAAGTAACGTAGGAAATATGTTGATCTGCAAAACCACAACCTTACTATATGCCCAGGGCTTCAACCCTTGTTCAAATCTCTTCGCTCGCCTAGCTCCGGTGTCCACTTGGTGGGGAGCAAACCTAGCTAGTTTGTTAAACTTCGTTGCGTACTCTGCTACCGACATATCATCTTACTTCAGATCCAAGAACTTTATCTCCATACTTACCTGCGTGCTTTCTAGAAAGAAATTTTTCGAAAAAAAACAGCTTCTTAAAACGAGTCCTCGCAGTTGTGCCTTCCCCAGTTCGGCTTCTATTCGCCTTCCACCAGTAATTTGACTCACCCTTCCTCATGAAAGTGGCAAACAAAGTCTTCTATTCCTCGGTCATTCTTGCGACCTTGAAAACTTTCTCCATTTCTTCTACCCATGTCTAGGCTTCACTCGAATCCATATTCCCACGAAACTCCGGTGGTCCTAGTAATTTGAAACCCGTAAAGTTCGCCATGTGACTTTATGGCCGAACAACCGCAATGGCTGGTCTGCCTTGCATCGTTTCCTCTAACAAGTTCGCAAAGGTCCTCTTGGGGTCAGTCTGACCCTCCTCGTTATTCACTGACTCTTCCACCCTCGTGTATCGGGGTTGTCTCCTTGACGGCATTGTTTGTTCTAAACAAAACCTTACATAAATCCTTCTTGTTTTACACATCGTGCAAAATTCTACTGATGTTATCATTTAAGAATCAAGGCACAAATCGATCACAATCAATCATGTAATAATAATACCACATTTATATTCATACACCCCTTAGTGTGTCAAACACTTATAATTCCGGTATATTCCTATAAATGTTAACTATCCCATTAAGACACAAAAGATGGGATTAATAAGAACTGCATTCCCCTAGATCTGAAAAGTGGGGATGTATCATCATCATATCAACTCAAGGCACCTTTAGTAAATACTAATAAGCTCATCTTAGTACCTCGTACTACTTACATCATATAGCATTCCTGATATCCACTTATCCCTCTGTTACTAACAACAAGATGAGATTCACATAACTACTCCACAACTTACACAAAGTTGGGACTTTCAACAGATATACTGCTAGCTGTACAAAAACTGAGATTCACATTTCTTACATGCATAGATATACTAGTACATATACATTGCCACTATTCTTCATTCATTACGACTCACAAAGGTCTTATAACTCTCAGACTAAACCTTTCTTTCTTTCATTTCCTCTATCTATTCCTTATATCGGGCTCCAATTGATCCTCCTTAGGGATTTCCATTATCTCATCATTCAGTTCCGTCTCTAGATACTTTTTCCATATTAGACACTAAATCTACCCTTGGTTCATTTCTTATAATCTCTGCGTTGTCTCTCCTTTCTAATCATCAAAACCATCTAAATTGCCATCAGTCATCTCTTAAATTTTAATTTTTTTGCATATAACATCATTCATCTCAATATTCTCAACTTTTGCTTAACAACTCTATATGAGTTCATTACCTTTGTCTCACCTGGCATTCCACCATAAAGCTTAATAACTTAACTAACACTTCAAAATATCGATATATTCATTATTTATCGAATCAATCATTTCCTTCTTGCAAACCTTAACCCAACAGATTCTAAGGTACCCTCTTTTCATCACAAAGAAACTCCATACCACATTACTCCAATATCTTATCTAATGAATAGCCATAAAAATTGATCAATAGCCACATAATTGATCAATAGCATCAAATAATTAATCTAATTACCTCGAATATCTATAACTCCAGTTTACAATGGATCGTCCATACTTAATGGTCTTCACTTTACTATATTATCTCATCAATACACATTCCTCAAATTATCCACAAGCTTAATAACACCAATGTATGATCCAAATCCTCAATTTTAAGATCATAATAAATTTCTACCCAAAAATAACTCTATATGAGTTCTATCCCCTTCTATTCCTCTACATTCTCTCAGGTTATAGCCTAAGGACTCTTTCTCCTAAGGGTTATAACCTATAGCTTTGATACCAACCTGTGACACCCCCAAATCCGGGTTTCCTAACCTCGAATTCGGTGTTCACGATACTCAACAACAAACATACTTTCTAACTGATGCGGAATAATAAACATACATTGTTTATCGAAATAGTAATAAAGTCTTACAATCATGGTCCCAAGGTTCTTTAACCTTAACTTAAAACATACCCTCAATACAATAAGAGTTCACATAGCCAAATAACATTTAAGATAAACTAGTACATAAGCCATATCAGGCAACTACTCTTGCACCTTCCCTTTTCTTTGTCTCCTTTAGACATTTCTGCTTTAGCTGAAATAAAGATCATGATATAGCAAGGGTAAGCAACTAGTTTGCTTAGCAAGTTTATACACAAGGGAGATATATCATGAATAGAAGGAAATTTCGCTTTCAATGTTCAACAACAGTATAAAATTGTGAAGAAACATGAATTAATAGTCGACAATTGAATATTCGAATAATTGAATGACAATTACTGAGTGGTTGGAAATAACAATAGACATTTGCCAAGGTTCTCAGCATTTAAACTGGACCTCTTAAAAAGTTTTGGTAATCAAGGGGATCAGCCTTTCATACCCCGTGATTTATGCATAAACACTTAATAAACCAGCATTGATATCATGCCGTAATCAAATTTATCTTTTTCTCAGCCAAGAGTTCTTACTATAGCAAATTAATAAGAACATCTTTTAAAATACATTTGATTTCACAAATTTAGACATGTTTGATCTAGCTGATACAAAAAGCATAGATCTATCTCATAAACAGTTAATGCTTGAAAGAACTTTAATCTAATTCACAATTCAATAACAATAGAATAGGAATTCAATTGCACAAGGTGCGAATCTTAATAACCAGTATAGATGTGAATAATCAACAATAATTATTCACTAATCATGCTTCAAAAATCATAACTCGAGTTTGAGTTAGGGAACTTGCCTGTATGCTCAACTACAAATAATTCTAGCTTTAACTAATTGGCCTTGAAGAACCTAACATTGATAACGTCGATCTACCAATTAGTACTGCGTAGTTGTATATCGATACGCTTACTTATGCTATTTATTTAACAATTAAGCAAATCACATAGCACACATAAGTTAATAAACTATCGTAAATCCTATAAGACACTTAATATTATCAATCCCGATAATATTTAATTCACCTCTTGGTATTATTAGTCCACTAATAACACTTTTATTCGTTTACTAATGTTATTAACATCTTAATAATATTTTAATCATCCAATAATACTTTAATCTAATATTATTAATCTCTTAATAATATTTTAATTCTCATATCATTAATAATATTTTAATCTAATATTATTAGCCATTTTAATAATATCTTAATCATTTATTAATGCTTAAAACAAATATTATTACCGATTCAATAATATTTCCATAAAGTTTTAATCTTAATATTTCTTTATTTACTTAAAAATATCGAATTCTTATATTATAAATATCATAGTAATATTTTAATAAGTTATTAGGCGAATAAACAATTTATTCTAATTGTTTTACCCTTTATTAAACAACTCCTTTACTACCCATAAACGGTCATAAATATTATTTCTCATTAAATATTACCAAAATACCCCTCAATAGTCAGAATATATAATATTAGGAGTATCCAAGCTTAAAAATCATATTTTCCTTATTTATGACATCATTTAACCATTTATTTTCTTTTAACCATAACTATAACATTATTATGAAAAATAGCAAATAGGTTCTGAAACTTATTATCCTCTGGATCTGGATAGTATATGATCCAACAATGATCCACAAATTTTCCTGGAATTTTAGAAAATGATTTACTATTTTTAAAGTACTCAAAACCTCCGAATCTTGTTACATTTTTCATAAATCGAGTTTCGCTCAGAAAATTCTGAAATTCTCAGGGTACACTCTCATAATGTATATAAACATACTGTAACAATTTTATATTATTTTAAGGTACACACAGTGAGAAATTCGAGTATGAATATTTAGGAGTCCTTCACGGTAAAAGCCATTACACAAAACCTACACATCTAAACGTGTTCGTTCTTTTTCCTAGTTGTAGATAACTTCTTAAGGTACCTCTGTAATTTTTTCCAGATTTTTAAAAGATACATAACTGACCGAAACAACCTTTGGAAAAATGAGGATAGCAAGCTTTTAGGGTTTTAAAGCTTTAAGTTTTATAGCTGGACTGTTTTGGGAAAATAGCCCCCAAGGCTTCAAACATTATTGGATTTGTGTTCTACCACTTGGGTTTACTAGCTAACTCATGTACCTAGCACCTCCTTTCAACGGATCACAAATCCAAATTGTAGATCTCAAGTTATGGGTGATCCAAGTGAAGAAAAGCTAGGGTTTTTACCCTTTAAGAACATAAGTTTCTTTTCTTCCTTTGAGTCTCCATTCTAACACTCAAGAGGATTAGATCTATACATGAAGCATGAAGATCTAATGATTCTTGAGTCTTAGAATAAAATCTCTCAAAAACTATGAAAATAAAACAAAGTAAGAAAGAAGGAAATGGTTTAGGGTTTCACCTTGATCTTGTAGCTACTCTCCTTGATCTACCAAAGTATGTGATGAACTTCAGATGCATGAACTATGCTAATCTCACTCTCTTTTTCTCTCTAAGCTCTTACTCTATACTTGGTGAATAATAGATGAACCAACCCCTACTAGCATTGGTGAGGGGTCCTATTTATAGGAAAGTAGAGACCATGGGCAAAATAGTCATTAATCATGACTAGGCAAGGGCAATTTGATCAATTCATCAATAATAGGAAGCTTCCTAGCAACTTCCTCAAGGGTATTTTAATCATTACCCAACTTCTTTTAAGGTTAAAATAGTCTTTTCGCAAAATCTTAATTATCCATTAGTTATTAACCATTCTTCATTGGTTATTAGACATTGGTTATTATCTTGTTATAATTACATTGTTTAAACACAATGGTTATTATCCCGCCATAATTACAGTGGTTATTAACCACTTGGATATACAATGGTTATTGCCCCTTCATAATTACCTTGGTTATTAACCACTCTTGACCATTTTAACCATTACACACCAATTCCTACACTTGACTCACATATGGTTATTTCTTAACCATAGTTATATCATACCTGCCAACACAAGTATAGACACATCTTATACATCTCCCACCAATTAACCCAAGTTGGTTTAAATAGAACACAATGTTAACTCATTAAATTAAATTAGATTTAATTAATAAGGACGTTCAAAATTCACGGGCATTACACTAGGTGCTTATTTTAAACCATATAAAGCTTTATCTAATTTATACACATAATTAGAAAAGGTTTGATTGATAAAACCTGGAGGTTGTTCCACATAGACTTCTTCTTGAAGTTCACCATTAAGAAAAGCACTCTTAACATCCATTTGGAAGACTTTGAATCTCATGTGAGCAGCAAGGACAAAAAATATCATGATGGCCTCCAATCTTGCAACAGGAGCAAAGGTTTCATTATAGTCAATCCCTTCTTCCTTTGGGTAACCTTTAGCTAACAATCTTGCTTTGTTCCTTATGATAACACCTTCTTCATCCATCTTGTTCCTGAAAACCCATTTGGCGCCAATGCCTAGATGTTATTTTGGCCTTTAAACTAGTCTCCAGACTTTGCTTCTTTCAAATTGGTTGAGCTCCTCTTGCATGGCCTGTATCCAACTTGAGTCTTCTAATGCTTCTTCTACCTTCTTGGGCTCTATTTGAGATAGAAAGCTCAGGTAGATGCATTCATTTTGACTTGCTGACCTTGTCTTTACTCTAGCATTAGGATCTCCAATGACAAGATCTTCAGTGTGATCCTTTGTCCATTTTCTCCTTCTTGGGACATCTGTTCTGATGCTTTCTTATCTGAGCTCTTCTAGATTAACTTTAGGTTCAAGTCGTAGAGTCTCACTGTCTGGTAATGTGAACTCTACGATATTTTCTTCTTGTCTATGTTTTCTGATTCTGGTTCTACGTTCGTAGTGTTTAACTCTACGATTTTTGATTCTATAATCGTAGAGTTTTTTTTTGCACTTCCGTTGAGTGGAGCATCCTTCCTTACAGGGTCTGATTCGTCAAAGGTTATATGAATGGAGACTTCAACAGTTAGAGACTCCTTATTGAATACCCTATAGGCTTTACTATCCATAACATAACCAAGGAAGATTCATTCATCTGACTTTGGCTGAAATTTGGTCAGGTACTTTTTACCATTGTTGAGAATGTAACACTGACAACCAAATGCACGAAAGTAGCTGATGTTTGGCTTTCTTTCTTTCAACAACTTATAAGGGGTCTTTTTGAGAGTTAAGTAAATGAGAGACCTGTTTTGGGTGTAGCAAGTAGTGTTGACAGCTTCTACCCAGAAGTACTCAGGTAGATGGGCAGCTGCAAGTATAGTTCTTCCTGCTTCAATCAGAGTCCTATTATTCCTTTCGGTTACTCCATTTTGTTGAGGAGTTCTTGGGGCTGAGAAGTTGTGATTGATGTCATTTTCTTCAAAATACTATTCTACTTTAAAAAAATCAAACTCTCTTCCATGATCACTTCTGATAGCTTTGATTTTCTCCTCTTTCTCATTCATAACTAGTTTGAACAACTTGATTAGTTGAGAATTGGTTTCATCTTTAGAGCTTAGAAAGAATGTTCACGTGAACCTGGTGTAGTCATCCACTACTACTAATGAATATCTCTTTCCTCCAAGGCTTGCAGTTGGGATAGGCCTAAAGAGATCCATATGGAGTAACTGCAGGGGCTTATATTTGAGTTGACTGCTTTGCCTTTGAATGAGCTTTTTGTTTGTTTTCCAAACTGACATGCTTTGCAGGGTTTCTCTTTGATGAAGTTGAATTTTGGCAATCTTTCTACAAGGTCTTTGGAGGCCAGTTTTGACATACTCTTAAAGTTTAACTAGGAAAGTCTCATATGCCATAGCCAACAAAGATCTTCAGAAGCTTTAGCAAAAAAGCATATTGTCTCATCCTGACTTAGCTCCGTAAGGTTGACAATATAGACATTTCTTTCTCCTATCACTTTCAATGAGTTGGTCTTCAAATCTCTGACTTGGCATTGATTATTAAGAAAGGTGACTTGATGTCTTTGTCACATAGTTGACTAATGCTGAGAAGATTGTGCTTTACACTTTCAATAAATGCCACTTTGCTAAATAACACAGTACCATTCCCAGCTGAACCATATCCTTTTGTCTTTCCATAATTGTTGTCTCCAAAGATGACTGCAGGACCATCTTTTTCCACAAAGTTTTACATGAAGGCTTTGTTGCATGTTATATGTCTTGAGCATCCACTATCAAAACACTATGTTAACTGAGTGGTGCTCTGTACCTGCAGAAAGGATTAACTTTCATTTTGGTACCCAAACTTGCTTGGGTCCAAATTTGTTAGTAGCCTTGGGGACCCAAATCTGCTTGATTTTAGGTCTGTTTAGCACAGGATAGAAATCATTGAAATAGCATTTTGTGGCTTTATGACCATATTTACAGCATGTATAGCATTAAATATAATGTATGCTTGTGTGTGAGTATGGATTGCTTTTTATCTTGGGCATATGTGGATAATAGTGGTCCACAAATTTTTTGCTTGACTTATATTCTTTCTGCTTCCACACAACTCTACGATTCATAGTTTTCATAGAGTTAAAGAGGACTCTACGTTTCTTGCCGGGTTGGTTCGTAGAGTGAGTTATGTCAGACTCTACGATCCTTCGAGGCTTAAATATAGAGGTTCACTTACTCTTTAATCTCTTGAATCCTAGACTTGTGTGAGTTTCAACAACCCTTTTTGCAGAGTTTGAATAGCTTAGACCAGCTGTTTGTGAGGATTTGACAAATATAATTCCCTTATTGAACTTAGAGGAACTGTTATCATTTGCTTTCATATTTTTGTCCACAGTGGGTTTTGAAGTGGAATTACAAAACCCCAGACATGTCTTGCTAGCAACAGATCTTTGGCTAGAGATCAGAAAATCCATAGACAAAGAAGACTTGTTCCATATTGAAATTATCTTTTCTAGTTCCTAAATCTTAGAGACTAAAATCAACTCTTTCTGAGTGTAAAGCTCATTTATCTGTTTTAAGTTAGCATTCTCAACTTCAAGGTTGGTACAAGAGTTAGCAGTTAGTAGAGTAGTTTCCAACTCTACGATTACTTTCTCTTTTTTCTCTTGAAGGGGAGAATGGTCTCTAGATAGAATCCTGAACATTTTCATATATTTATACAGTTCTATCATGGAGTCATGTATTCTTTTCCTAAGATCATCAATAGTTAAACCAGGAGAGTAAAAATCAAATACCTCATCAATGTTGAATTCTTTAACTTTTCCTTCTTTAGCCATTAGGCATAAATTGGCTTTGTGTGGTTCTTCGTCTTCATTTGACTCATAGCTTGAGTCACTGTCTAAGTCACTCCATGAACTCTCAGCTATGAAGCCCTTATCTTTCTTCTTAAACTTGTGATGGTCTTTAAGGTTTTTCTTTGAATGTGAATTCTTTTTATTCTTTCTCAATTCTTCTCTTAGAGGTTTACCGTAGTTTGCTATGAAGTGACCTGGTTGTTTATAGTTGTAGCATAAATCACTTACATGTTCTTTATTGCTACTGCTGAATCTCCTTGTTCTGTTGTTTCTGCTAATGAACCTTTTGAAGTGTCTAACTAGCATGACAACTTCTTCATCATTGATTTCTTCTTCATCATCATCATCATCATCATCATCATCATCATCATCATCTGAGTCATTTTTGTTAGCTCTCTTTGATGTAGATGCTTTAAGAGCGATTCCTCTTTCCTTTTTCTTTCCTTCTGACAAGGATTCTGCTCTCTGAGTATCAATACCGATTCGATCCTAGCTCTCTTATGGAATTGCCCATTCAATGAGCATTCTCAATATTATGCCTCCAATTCATAGGTGAGAAGGTTGCCATATAGTATCTGCACAGTCATTTCACGAAGATTTTTTGATTCTCTAATGGTAGTGGTTTTGGCATCCCACTTGCTTGGCAAGGCTCGCATAAATTTGATGATAAGGTCTTTATTTGGATAGACCTTTCCGTATGCTCGAAGAGAGTTGAGTAGCACGTTGAACCTTTCATAGGTGGAAGTAATGTTTTCCCCAAAGATGTGGGTAAACATTTCGTACTGTTGTGTGAGTAATGACTGTTTATTTTTTCTAACTTCTTCAGTCCCTCCATTCATGATTATCAGTGCGTCCCAAACTTCTTTTGCTGTTTTGCAGTTGACGACGTTTTCAAACAACACATCTTCTAAAGCCATGAATATAATGTTTTTGGCTCTTTTGTCTAGTAGAACTGTTTTCTTTTCTTCATTTCTCCAGTCTTTCTTTGATTTGATTGAGACTTTGTTTGGATCGTCAGTAGTTGGCGTTAGCTTTGTTAGTACGTAGGGCCTACTGATGACAACATCAAATAAATCTTCATCGATGGCATCCATATATGCCTGTATGCGAACTTTCCAGTTGGCAAATTTATCTTTGTTGCAAAGAGGTGGTTTGTTTCCTCCACCTAGCTTAGAGCCATTTCTGGTTTGTGCCATTAATCTACTCAGGCGGGTTAAGTTTTAATAAAGAGAACCTGCTCTGATACCAATTGTTAGTTCCTAAAGGCATAAGAGATATCTAGAAGGGGGGTTGAATAGATTCTTTAAAACTTTTTAACTCTTTTTCAAAAGACTTGATTAATAAACAAGTTAATTAAGCACAGTGGAATATATGATTGATTTTAATCCCCCTTAAAGATAGGACAGTTATAGCGGATATGATAAAGCAGTAATATAACAGTTACAGCAGTTATGAAGTGCAGAGAGAGAGAGAGACCGGACTTTAAGTGGTTCGGAGCACACAAGACTCCTACTCCACTGTTCAACTCCTTGAGTAGCAAATCCACTAAGGATATCTTTACAACTTGAATCACTAAGATTCCTTCAAGGCCAGCAGCCTCGGAACTCCAGTACATTAAGTACTCTTCAAAGTACTGCCTTGGAACGCTAGTTCACTATTGAACTTCGTCAAGTCCAGCAGATTTGGAACACTGTAGACTAACACCCATAGCCTTAGAATCACCCAGTACACTTAGTACTCTTCAAATCCAATAGACTTAGAACTTATTGGTCACCTGTTGACCCTTTCACTTCATTGAGAGTGTTTGTTTTGTTGCTACTAAGTTGCTTGAAGCATATGGTCTGATGAACTCAACAGCGAAGCAAGATGTTTGTCTTTGATCGTAGAGTAAGACTTTAACAGATTTGATTCCTTTTTGTTGTACTTGCTTACTTTGATTCTCCAATATGTTTGCCTTATATAGATGCCCCTGAATTCTTCCGTTAAAATGAGACCATTGCATCTAATATTCTCGTTGAGATTTGTTACTGAATTTAAGAATAGTTTATTCCTTGTTGTGCGCAGTAGTAGGGTGAGTCAGCATCCATTAACTTGCTCCAAGATGGTGGTAAGGATAGTGCTCTGAATATCTGCAAACCACAACTGTTTGTTCCCTACTGACTTTGATTCTTCATTCAGATCAATTAAGTATTCAGCAACTGTCTTAGGCAGGTCACTCTACTGATATGGTTATTAGCAAAGAATATTCAATTCAGCTTTTGGTTGCTTCGCTTGATGAGATCGTAGAGTGTTTGGTTGACTATACGATCCTTTGGTGAGACTTGATTCTTGCAGACGTTCATTTTGGTCTTATATGTTGCGTTTTGATCACTTGGAGACAATATCAAAGTATTGCTTCTTTAGCTTCTTGAGAACTGTCGACTTGCTCCTGTAGACGTGACTCTACGATCGTGCTTGACTGTTGACATGCTTAACTCTACGATCTGCCAAGCCACTCTGCGTTTGCCTAGCCCAACTCTACGATGCAACTGGCTGAGCTTCACTCTACGTTTGCCAGGCCCAGCTCTACGATGTGACTGGCCGAGAGGTCTATGATTGACCAAGCCTCACTCTACGTTTGCTTGGCAAACTCTGTGCACTTGAACTCCAAGTTGGCTAACTGCTCTACCATCCTTCATTGGATGCTTTATGATGACTTGTGTAGTATGCAACGATAAGTCTAGCCTTATAATCTTAATATATTAGATCAACCTAACAAGTTTGGTCTTTTCTTTCTAAGTCCTTGTATATCAAATCTTTGTAAGGACTTTACAATTTAGCTATTGAAACACATATACATTAATATCACAACATCAAATTTAAACATGTGATTCCTAACACTTTGCACGTCTTCTAATCCATATCATCAGATGGCAAATAATATCGCATTGTATCCTTGACCTATAAAAAGTTTATTTTTGCAAGATTGAGCTCGACAGCTCAGCAAATTTAACAGCTTATAATGCTTCACATAGCACATAGTTTCATATTCAGTTTATGCATCATATTCTCGTGTTCATGCATATTACAAATGCATCATCAAACTTATGCAATGCTAGTAACAACATACATCCCATATCATATTACACGTGCATTGCACTTATTATCCATTGCAAATATATTGAGTTCCATAACTCAATTTAACAATTAGTCATATTTTGACTTTCACAAATCATAATATATCAACAAATGCATTTTAATGTATTTATAAACATGGTAACAAGTTGCTATAACAGTTACACATATACATATCGAGTTCACATAAGTAAATTGAAAAACTTGCCTTGCGAGTTGATTACAACTTTAGTTTAACGGCTAATAGCTATCTACGCTTCACGAATCCTATACAGTCATATAATTACACATATACACATCAATTATACAGTCCATTTCAACTTCACATTTAACTTAACATTCTAGCTTAGGTTGCCTTGCCTCTATCTTGTTCATTGTGTTCATCTACAAATTTCTTATCCAACCTTCGCTCGATATAGTCATTCTATTTTCGGACATATTAGACACCTTACTTGACATGTATTCTTGCTTATAGGACTTAAACAAACATGCCCCAAAGCTTGTTTTAACAAACAAAGCTTTTTTGGCAACTCTGCAGCACGACGCGACCGCGCTGCAATTAAGTCTGCGAGTGGCGCGGTCGCGCTACCCCCTTTTTGGCCCAGAACTGAGTTTTCATCACTTTATTCATCCTCTTGTCATGATAGTGTAATTTAACTAGCAACTCCATATACAATCACATGTCATGGAGGCTTTTAAACCAATTTAGTTCCTCACTTAAGTTTTACTTTTCCAAGACAATTTAGTTTTTCATTTGAAAACCTATACTAACCAGGCTAAGCTAGGCCAATTTATGCATAGCTATAACAGACACCATATAAGACACATATTAGAGTCTAAAAGACTCTAATACACATGCTCAAAGGGTTGGTTTTACAAAGAAAGCATTATAACATATCAGCAGACCAGTGCGACCGTGCTGGTTTTAGGCTTGGAAGTGGCGCGACCGCGCCACTTCGAGTTAGGCTCTGTTCTGGTCTGCTATCTGCAGAACCCAGAATTAAGCCATCAAATCTTCTAAGTTTGCTTCTTAACTGCTATATCCTGATTTCAAACCATTAGAATCATGTTTTATTTCTATTATACATTACCTAATACTATTTACTTATTATTTTTATGAATTTACTTAAAAACTTAATAAATTGATTAGTTACCTCTTGCTTGATAAATTCAATCTAATTCTTTGATTCAACTTGATTCAATCCTTCTTAAAGCTTCTAATTGCTTACTTGATTCCTCAATTTACTGGATAACTTAGAATTTGAATTGGACATGGAATGGTTCGGATGGAGAAAGAGAAGAGAGAGGAAGTCTGAGGTTGGCTTTGGTTTTATAGCCAAATTCTTCCTTGCTAGCTACTCAATTTTCTTGATTGCTACTCTAATTCACTTGCTCCTCACCCATTCTTGCTTTGCATGAATTCTTGCTCCATATAGATAATTCTTCGAGGTTACTCATTTCACCAACACATGCTTTATTAACATATACATATATACATTATACTACACATATATAATATATATTATATTACCTAAAATATATATTACATATAATATAAAATAATTCTATAATAATGCAATAATTTCCACTTTATTAAAATATTTTAGTATTATAAATTATTGTAATTCACTTATTACACACACTTCCGTACTTATCGCGTAATACCTTTTCAATTAATGTATAATCATTTATATTATACCAAAAATCTTTTCTATAAAAAAATGGAAGCTATACATTAAATAAAAATAATTTATTTAATGAAATAAATTTCAACATAATTAAATTATAATGTATACATTAATTTAGTATACATAATTTAATTATTTTCTTTTCTTTCTATAAATTATTTTCTCACAATTTATTTAACTATAGTAAATATATATTAATATATTCACTATAATAAAAACTTGCATACATTACTCTTAATAATGTAACATTATTAGAAAATTCTTTCAATAAAATGGAGGTTATTAAATATATTTAATACCATCAATTTACTATATTAAAATAATTTAATATTATAATTTATTTTAATTTACTTATAATAATTTTCTTCATCATAAATTTTACCTATCTCAGTTCCATTTATTAACAAATATATAACAATAATATATTTATTATTCACAATAATCACTTATTGCATAACACGTATTCACTTATGCAATACAATATCACATATCTCACTTTACACATTAAATAAAATATATACCTTAATATATTTTATTTATTAATAATTTTCAAAAAATTCCGGATTGTCACATTTTTCTTGAGGAGCTTGGAAAATATTTTTAGTTGAAGAGCTTGGAAGATATTTTGCTCAATGACTATTTTGCCCTAGGTCTTAGATGCCTATAAATAGGAAGCAAACCATTCATTATTCCTTACGAATTCAAAAGAAGCTTGAGAGCAAAATCTATAGTGAGATTATTGAGAGAAGGAAAGCTAAAATCTTGCGTTTTCAAGTATCGAAAAGCTAGCACTTCAAAAGGGTTATTTTAACAAGTTTACGCTTAGTGTTTATTATACTAAACACCAAGACAAGTGTTCTATTCCTTTGAACTATGTGCAAGTCTTCTATCCTAAACCTATGTGCAACTATTTCTAAGCTTGTTCCTGTGTGATAGTTGATATGTGAAAGTATATGTATGAAAGTCTTATGTCACTACAAAAAAACAGGTCATTGGCGATGACACCATTCTCGACGACACTATTCCCGTCGATAATGACATCAATCTCGACGGTTACGTCGTCGCCACTATATGCCGTCGAGAATAACCTTTTGCCGGGGTAAAAAATGGTGCGAAATTTTCGCGGGGGTGGGAAAGTCATAAGCGACGGTGAAAATTGTTATGGGCGACGGCACTGCCGTCGAGAATGAGTCAATGTCGACGAGGTTAATATCAACGGTGTTGCCATCGAGAATGAGTCCTGTTTTAAATCCCTACTGTCGACAATAATAGCTCATTTTTCTTAATTTCCCTCTCCCTCTCTTTTCCCTCTCACTCTCTGCTACCTTGTTTTTCTTCTCCCCATTACACTAAATCGTTAAATTAATCATCCTAGATGCCATTAATCGCCCCATTGAGCATCAAGGTGGGCCTATTCTCCCTAATAGCTTTGTCGAACCACCGGCTCCGCCATACCTCTGGCCACGCACCACCGGCTCCCTCTACACCGGCTCTACTTCCTTCTTCTTCTTTATTCCTGATTTCCCCTAACTTGCAAAAGGTATGATTTAATTTGTTATATTTCTATCTTTATTTCCTGCATATTATTTCAATGTACCCATTTGTTTTAGGTTTTTTTTTCTTTTCTTACTGCTTATTTTTGTAACTTTGTTATTCTGCTGATTGGGAGGTTGGTTTGTTAAAATGCCTTGTTGTGATTTCAATATTCGTTTTTTAGGGGAGTTTATTTAATTTTTGATATTAATATTTAGGAAAAACCCAGGTCGCAACAATATTTGATCATTCTTAGCAAATATCATTTGTTGCTTTTTGAACACTTAAATAATTTTCAACACATTAGATATAATTAATTTTGGGATGAAGAGAATATTTAATTTGTGACAAATTTTTACATTCAATTTAAAAGATGTATAGGTTCCAGTCACTCCAAATTGATCACACCACAACTGGTTAATGATATAATATAATTTGTACAAATTAGGGTAGGATTCAAGTCCTGCACTATTCAAAAGCATCAGTTAAGTTGTTATAAATTCACACATAATAGTCATGGGCAAGTTTTTAGTATTTGAAGTGACAGTTGAGGCCTTATATTCATTTCAATCCATGTTCCCATGTAAAATTGAAATATTACTGTCGATTAGTAGTAATAATTGTGTATGATTTATGATTTAGATCTTGCATTTGAGTAAATGGGTATGACATTTCGACAAACTGGGTTGTTCGATTGTGGAAATTATCAAGGCCATAATCATCATCAAAAGTCCTGTTATATATTGCAAAAAAATTCAATTAACGTAAATGAGTACATAAAGTCCAAATATATATCATTTTTCAATTAATAATGTCTGGTGACTTTTACATTTCCAACAATAAGTGAGGAGCATTGTGAAAAAATTGAGAAGATAAGGATATCCAATTTGACATTCATTAAATTGGATTCAACAATAGTGAAGAAAATATTTTTCAGCATTACTTACTATACAACAATAACTTTTTCAATTTTCTAATCTAAGTATAGCCTACACCCCTTCTTTTGTCCTCCCCTAACTGGACCAAAAGTTTGATAAAACTGTCGTATTGGATATTGTGGTCCTGGTTTTTTTTTTGGACAATTAATACTGTTGTTTAATTGTTTATATACTGAATTGGCATAGTCTGTTTGTGACTATTGCATTTGCATATTTTCCATATAGTTTAGGAAGCTTAGAAACCCGTTCGAGATTCACTTAATAGAAGTGAATCTCGAATAGTCCCCATTTTGGGACTGTTTCTGAATATTTTGATCTCACTTAGATCGGTGTTAACGGCTTGAGGACGTCTTTATATTTTGAGAATTTTCGGTAAATGTCTCTTCATGTTCTTCGGGTGCATATTTAGGCTACGACGTGGTAGTCTATTTCGTGTACTTGAAGACCATGGGGCGGTGCTGCCGAAATTTCTTAAAATATAAAGATGTGTCAGTGTTGTTAGCATCAGGTGGGGCGACGCATTCGGGAATGGGATAGAAGTCTGACCTGTTTGAGTGGAGATAAAGATTGAAACTTCGTATGTATGTATAGATATTAACCATCCTCTTTGTGTTTTGTTTTTCCTCATATATAACACCTTGTAGTGTATAGACCAAGATGTTTGTTGATCGAAGTTGGATGGAACGTAGGGTCGCCATTGATAAGAGTGGGCTTAGCTCTGAGTAGCGTAATGGGGTTGAAGAGTTTCTCAATTTTGCATTTGAGCAAGTTAGCGGCGATGAGATTAGATGTCCTTATAAGAGGTGTGTGAATGAAGTGTGGAAGGAAAGGAGTGATGTCATGTGCGACCTATTTGCCTATGGGTTCAAGCAGGGTTATAGTACATGGATCTATCATGGGGAAACCTGGTTAAATGAACATGAATCTGTGCCAAAATCTAAAGGTGACGAAACCTTTGACTGTAGTAACATGATAGTCGAAGCTGCTGGTTCATTCTTCCAGTGGAATACTCACAGGGATGACAGAAGCATTGAGCAAGAGCCGAATGACGGGGCTAAGGGTTTCTATCAGTTATTGCACGAATCAGCGACGCCACTGTATGACGGACACGAAAAGCACACCGTCTTATCCGCAGTGACTAAGCTTTTACATTTCAAGAACGATTCTGATATTGATGGATTTGATGATATAAATGATTAGGAGTATGTACTACCTATGTCTATTTAGTTGTACCTACATGTAATAGTTTGTAGTATTGCAATCATGATGGTGTAACATATTCGATTCTATTAATTAAGTTGCAAAATTATTATGATTACAAATGTCCTATAATATTTTGTTTTCCTATATGTACAGATATAGTTTTTCCGTTGTATAAACTAGGGTTTTGTATGTAATTAGATTGATGGTTTTTGTATCTACTAATATTTTATACCTTATTATACCTAGATATTTGATGGTTGATAGTAAAAGATTTGATGGTTATTAATTTGCGTTTTTGAGGATTTTATTTATTTTTTTAGTTGATAATAGTTACAATTAAAACAGGTATTTGCAATTTTTTAAATTTTTCTTATTTAAACAGATTTATACTTACTCATTACCAACGGCGGTCATTGCCAACGGTCTCTGCCGTCGCCAATGACTATTGTAAATATAATTTAATATACTCTTTAGCGACGGTTTCGCCAACGGACTTCCCCCGTCGCTAACTACTCATTGTCGACGGCTGTCATTGCCGACGGTCTCTGCCGTCGCCAATGACTATTGTAAAATATAATTTAATATACTCTTTAGCGACGGCTTCGCCGACGGACTTCCCCGTCGCTAATTACTCATTGTCGACGGTAGGCTGTCGCCAATGCCCCCGTCGCCAATGAGTACTTTATCGACGGCCATCAACGGGCACCACGGGCGACGACCTCTGGGGCGACGGCCCAGGCGATGGGAATTGTCGTCGCTAATGAGTCATTGCCGACGACATATGAGTCATTGGCGACGGGAAAGCTCGTCGGCAATGACCTGTTTTTTGTAGTGTGTGATGTTAAGTAGGATATGATGATTAAATGTTAAGTGTTTAATGATATGTTATGCCATATATGATTATGTTCTATCATTAATCATGAGTTAACATGATCGTTAACTGAAAGTTATGTCAAGTCAAGCATGTTAAAGTTTATATGAAAGATAAACTGTTTATGTATTATTAGATAGACTTGCTGAGCTATAGTGCTCATTCTTAGGAATAAACCTTTATTTACAGTTATGACGAACGTTAAGAAGATCATGAATGTAAAAAATAAGTGTAGACTAGGTTTCATGTGTTAAGTACTTGTTATTTGTATTAAGTCATAATGATTGTTATAATACGAACAAGCAAACCATGTAACCAAAGATTATATCAATAATATCATGTTATTATTGTCAAAGAGTGTTATGTCTTTACTTTTACACGACTTAGCACTGTTAAAACATTAAATCTATGTTGATCAAGAACTATACATATGAGTTAGGGTATTGAATGATATTAGGAGTTCTGTAAACACTAAGGTTACACTGAATGAGCGCTGGTAAGGTGTCACCTTTACCGGAATGTGCTCCTCGGTTCCAAGAACAATCTTATTATTAATACTGTGAATTTCAGATAGATAAGGAATATCAATATAAAGAGATATCTCTATAAAGATATGTATTCAAGTGAGGGTATTGAGTAATATGGTATGTTCTGTAAAGAAAAGGAATCTTGTCATGGATAAAGATGCAAACATTTATATCAAGATGTGAATATTGGATATATGGGAGTATAGAATGTTTAAATTATAAGGTTAAAATTAACCAGTGTATATGGTGTTATACATGTATACGGATATGATCTACAGGCTGATATTTGTAGAAAGATTAAGATCGAGACCAAGTTGCGATCTAGGGATTAAGATAAAAGAAATTTGATATAGAAATGTCTGTAATAGACAAGTCCAACCAATATGATTATGGGATCATTAGTTAAGTTATGATAAAAGTACGAGATAACGTCGACCTTTGTTTGGGCGGCCAGCGCTTGAATTTTGGGGGTGTTACATACTCAGTGTGTGCAACGCTTTAAAGGTGATCCACTAAGAGAATATTGATTGAAAAAGTAAATTTAGGTTTCTCCAAATCTTGGGTGGCTAGTGTGGCGTCCCCAAATCCGAGTCCCTTAAACCTCATATTCGGTGCTCACGGTACATCACACACATCTCATCTATCTACCCATTCTTTATGAATTACATCATTCATTACATTAATTTAATACAAAAGACATAATCATCCCAGGTCTTACTAACCTTAACATTACATACCTAATAATACAAACGGTTTAAGTTAAAATACAACATAATATTCATTATATAAGTGATACTATTGGCTCGCCTTGCTTTGCCTTTATCCTTCTTCGACTACCTCGGTTTTAGCTGAAAAGTTTTATTTTAAGCAAGGGTGAGCAACTAATTTGCTCAGAAAGTTAAAGCATACAACAAATGATATATCATGAATATAAGAGTTTAACTTTCTGGAACTTCAACAATGATTCAAAGATTGTGAAGTAGCTGAATAATAAATCATTTCAAGTAACAATAATTTTCTTGAATTTCATGCTGAATAATACATCAAGAATGAAAGAGTTAAAATTCTTTCGAAGATTCAATAATATTCAATTGATTATGAAGGATTAGCAATACTGCAATAATAGTCAATAAAGTGGGATTATACCCAGATTTTATGCTGAGTGATCACAATAGATTGTGAACTGCTAGTGGAATCATCAGCTAATAATATTGAATACCTCAAGAGTACAAGTTAATCGTATAGGCTAAATGTGACACCCCCAAATTCAGGTATCAATACCTCGAATTTGGTGCTCACGATAAAGTACATCCATACACCTCTAAACAACATAAATTAACTAATGCGGAATAAATAAACATATGTTGTTCATTACAAAAGGTTTACTACGGTCCCAAGGTCTATAACCTTACATAGAATACATCGCAGAATACAATAATATTACAAAACGATTCCACGATTACATAACGGGATAGTTCATATAACTATTCCTTAAGCTTTCCTTTGCCTTTATCTGCTTTGGAACTCCCCGGCTTAACTGCAATAGGTTCATGATATAGCAAAGGTGAGCAACGAGTTTGCTCAGCAAGTTTAACAATGAATAATGAAGATATATCATGAATGAATAAGAATAATAGCCGCATAGATCAACAATTTATGAACATTGATGAAGTAGCTGAAATAACATAATCAAAGTTCAAATGAAACAATGAATATTGATTATTTACTGCTGAGTGGTCCAACCGACCATGAACTTGGCCAAAGAGTCAATCATTCAAATAACTCTTTTAAAACCTGGCCCCATCAGTTGTACTTGAGGGGATCAGCCTCTCGTACACCATGTATATGAATAACATTTAACTCTGACTGCATCGAATAATCGACATATTAAAATCCCCTAAATAAGGGTTACTCTCTCAGTCCAAGAATCCATACCAACAACCGGTTTGGATAGCTTTTAAAATAATAACTTGTGTATGTCTAGCCGAAATAAATAGCGTAGGCTATTTTCTTAAACCGTTCATGAATAAATAACTTAGACGTTTCATAGTCCAACAACATATAATAAATTCAAATGCACAAGGTGCGAATATCAATAATTATCTTTGATATGGAGTAATTGACAATAATTATTTCACTAATATCATTTGAGAATGATAACTCGTGTCTGAGTTAGGAAACTTGCAATAATATAGAATACTTGCTCAATAAATAAATCGAGTAAGATAGAACCTGCTCAATAATGAAACTTGCCCAATTATAAAGGTTGAGTAAGTTTAAGAACTTACAATTCATAAGAATAGACTCGCACAATAATAAAAGTTGTACGGGTTAGGAAACTTGAACAATATTCAACATTTGTATAGGATAGGAAACCTGCTCAATGTAATTCGAGTAAGGTTAGGAAAAACTTGCCTGAAGCACTGCTACAATATTATAACACACGCTCCTTAATATCCTACACAATTAAGTACATATTCACATAACAATTAGTCACATACTAGATATCAAATAATGGTTTACACTACTCTATAATATCCCATTCAAATAAGTAACAAAATATTAAACAAGATTATACATACTATGTCACGCCCCCAAATTCGGGTCTCCAAATACCCGGATCCGGTCATCACGATCCAACATAAACATCCACCTATAACAACATATGGTATCTAAAATGCGGGATAAAATAAACATACGTTGTTCATTACAAGGTGTTACTAGTCCCAGAATACGATTAACCTTAAACATTTACACAATCCATACCCTAAATAGCTATCAGGGTTTAAATTACATTAACAGTAATTAACTAACACATGAATCTAAAGTCTGCTACGAGAAGTCTATCATTTCATCTTTTATTTCCCTTTGTTCTTCCCTGACGTCTCGGGTTTAGCTGCAATGAAGTCATGATATAGCAAGAATGAGCAACGAGTTTGCCCAACAAGTTTAAAGTGCAACAATAAAGATATATCATGATGAAGGGATATTAAAGGAATTTCAACATTAGAGAAAAAAAATCAGAAGCAAGAACAATAATTGCTTTTAGAACAATTGATAGTCAAATATACTTTGAACGATAACTTCCAAAGGAGTCAATAGCTGGTTGACCCTCTGGTTACTGGCTACAGAATAACGTACTTGAGGGGATCAGCCTCGCGTACCCTATGTATATGCATAACATTTAATTCTGCTGTTTGTACCTTATATACGGTACGTGGGGTACTCCCCTATAAATAAAGGGGTGTTCATACAGTCTAAGAATCCTTACCATTGATTAGTTCGGATAGCTTTTATAAATCCATACTTGCCTGACCGAACAAGGGTTCAGACTTAACCATGAGTAGTTCAAAATTTCTGAATTTAAATAATTATATGAAATCAAATGCGCGAGTGCGAATGTCAATAAATATACAGATGTGGAATAATTTTAAAAGTAATTAGACCACTTAAAGCGTGCTCGGAAATAAGATTCAAGCTTAAAGAATAACTTGCAACAATATATACCTTTTTGCACGAATTAAAACAATGCATAAGGTTTAAAAGCTTGCTCAATGCAAAAAAATTGAGTGAGAAGAACTTGCAAAAATGAAAGAAGTTTAGGGTTAGGAACTTGCCTGTTTGCTCAGCTACAATTAAATCTTAGCTTTAATTACTTGACCTTGGATAACCTATCAGTTGGTAGAGTTGGTTTATCCATTAGCATTGCGTAATTATATCCACTTATGCTATTTATTTAACAGATAAACAGCTCACTGAACATATTTAACTACTATTAGCATTAGCTAAACAGAATTTAATTACTGACTCTTAGCTATATATGATAGCTAATTAGGGTTACTTATTATTTGAGTCCCTTTGTTTGTCTCAGAATGTGAGCTAACAATCTTTATTTATTATAAATAATAATAAATTTATTTTGACTTAAAAACAACTAAGTAACGATTGATCACTTATTAAAATTTGTTGCGCTCAATTACTACTTACCTTAGGGGTAATTGAGTAATTGTTAATCTTGTTCCTCGTTTAATATTAATTTAATACTTACTGTATTAATTCTCCCCACACTTAATATATTTAAATAGTCCTTAAATGTTTGTTATCATTATTTATTAGGGACCAAAAATAAATAACTAACTTAATAATTTCCCTTATACTTAATCATTATTTCATTAATGATTAAGTAATTATTATCCTTATTAATTAATAACTTTATTCATACTTAATTATGATTATTATTAAATAAAAATTTTATTACTTATCAATAATAAATAATTATTTCATTAACTTTATTTATATTTGATTATTATTATTATTAAATAATGATTAAATATTTATTATTTTTATTTATTATTTATTAATAAATGATAAATAATTATTTATTAACTTTATTTATATTTAATTATTACTTAATAATAATTAAATATTTATTATTTGAGGTTACTGCACTAGTACATATTTTTACTGATGACACCCATCATACGATCATTTCCTCCTGTACTAACAGTAGCCACAAAATCACACAGATGCCCAAGTCTAGCCAATATTGATTTAAGCCAATTTAAGTAATGGTTAGACATTACATAACCCAATTGGAACCCAATTTTACTCAAGCATTTCAACAGCATATTTTAAGCATTTCCTAAACCATTTATGCCGACCTATTTACAGTATAATTTTAAGCCATCAGAACTCTAAGGTCCTTTAATATACCGAAGCTTCAACCTAGAATCACTCCCAACACAGTGTATATCAACCAACTCAAGGTATCATTACACAGTTAATACAATAATATAAGCCAGCACAATACATATTATAACCATCACTATCACAGTTGGCAACCCCAATCCAAACTTTTCCAAAAATAAAACCCAATACAGAGAGTAATTTGCTAATACAGAGGACAACCATTTCCAGTATAAAGGAAAATTAAACCCAGTATATAGGACCAATTACCCCAACACAGAGGAAGATTTTAATTCAATAAAACACAAGGTATAGTACAATCAACACTATACCAGATTTCCCCAAATCTAAAAGCAACGGGAATCTAGTAAAAACGAACAAGGAGACAACACACGGAAGTATAGCCCAAAAACAGAAAAGGGAACTAAAATCCTATTACAGTTACTGGGTACCACAGGACCAACTATACCTTCGTGTTTGGTCGGCACGGTGATGACTTCTAGCCGCTGCTCTCCTCCTTCTCCCACAGTACACAACCCAACCGCTCATTCACAATGGCCTTCCCCTGTTCCCTCTTCTCTCTGTATCTTCTCACAAGTTGAAACCCTAGTTCCTAATTTGGGAATTCTCTCAATCAAAGGAAATCGACAGCTAGGGTATGGGGGTGGGGGTTCAATTTATAGAAAGAAAATTACCCAAATCATTTGGGTAATACCCCAAACGACTGGTTATTGACCTTTGGTAAGGAGAGGGGATGAGCTGTGACTGATTCCCATCAGCCGACTGGACTCGCCGGCAAATTCTCGAGCCGCGTGCTTCACTCCGTCAGTCGCCGGTCGTGTCGCTGAAATTCTGGGACCTCCAGTCCTTGCCGCTTGTGGCTCGGTCGCTCGTGACTCTCCTCCTTTCCCCGCTTGTTTACCCCTGGTGTCGCCGGCGCCTTCTCCACCTGTCCGTTTCAAGACTTGGCTGGTTGATTTGAGGATTTTGGTTTCTTTCCCCAAATCGATTTCTGCTTGAACTCTCCCCAATGGGTTGTCGGTCAGCCATTTATCAGGCGATATGGATTCAAGCCGGCTAAAAGAAAAAGGAAACGGGTTCGACCCGCTTGCTTGACCCCACCCGCTGGAAAATTAACTTTGGGCTTAACCCATTAGTTGGGCCGGCTGGATACCTTAAAAATGGTGGCCCAATAACAAAAGGGAATTGGGCTCAGCCCTATTCATTTAAATAAATTTGGAATAAGGTGGCCCAAGTTGTTTATTAGCATTATTAGTACTATGCTCCTAATATTTAAATTACTTAACTAAACTAATTAATTGATGATTCAAAATATTTATTTTAACCATAATTCTTTATTCGAATTATTTAAATCCGACAATGATAGATTTATTAACTTCCAAATTTTCTTGCAAATAAATTCTTAGGGTTAACTCACTAATTTTTTTTTTAAACTATCAGTGAGTCCCTTTAATGCGCAGAAAATTATTGGACCACGTAGTTATATAATCAATCAATAATACCCACATGAATCCAATTAAATTCGAAAAATTATGTATAAAATGGATTTTATTTATTAAAATAAATTTGATACAATGTTTAAAAATTCTCGGACATTACATCCTCTCCCCCTTATAAAAATTCCGTCCTCGGGATTTCAATCTAAGGTTACTCGAACAATTGAGGGTAATTTGCTCTCATCTTTTTTTCGAGTTCCCACGTGGCCTTTTCCACCGCGTGATTTCTCCAGAGAACTTTCACCGAGTGAATGATTTTATTCCTCAGCTTCTGCTCTTTCCTATCCAGTATTTGAACAGGAATCTCCTCGTACGATAAATCTCTTTCGACTTGAATTGGTTCATAGGAAATGACATGTTTGTAATCTGACTTATACGGACGCAACACTGATACGTGGAACACGTTGTGAATGTGCTCAAGTTCAGGAGGTAATGCTACCTCATACGCCACCTCGCCTATCTTCCTCAATATTTCAAAAGGTCCTATGAACCTAGGGCTCAATTTCCCTTCTTTCCAAAACGGATCTTCCCTTTCCAGGGAGATACCTTTAGAAACACAAAGCTACCAACTTCAAAGTCTCGTTTCTGACGATGTAAGTCGGCATACTTCTTCTGACGATCCTGGGCTGCTACTAACCGCTGTCTTATTACTTTGATAATTTCCACGGTTTGTTGTACCAATTCTGGTCCTAACAATCTCCGTTCACCAACGTCATCCCAACACAACGGCGTTCGACACTTCCTTCCATATAGCGCTTCGTACGGTGACATACCAATGCTAGCGTGATAACTGTTGTTGTAAGTGAACTCTACTAATGGCAAGTGATCGTCCCAATTGCCACTTATGTCCATCACAACTGCCCGGAGCATATCCTCTAGAGTCTGAATTGTTCGCTCACTCTGACCATCAGTCTGAGGATGATATGCCGTAATCATTCTTAACTGTGTTCCCAGTCTTTCCTGTAGGTTTCTCCAAAAATTTGACGTGAAGCACGGATCCCGGTCAGACACAATAGATACCGGCACTCCATGTCGCGATACTATCTCCTTCACGTAAAGTTTCGCCAATTGCTCTAATTTGTACCTGATCTTGATTGGTAGAAAGTGGGCAGACTTGGTCAACCGATCTACGATCACCCAGATGGCGTCTAAACCTTTTTGGGTTGTCGGGAGTCCTACCACAAAATCCATAGTAATGTGCTCCCACTTCCATTCGGGAATCTCTAAGGGTTGCAACAATCCGCTCGGCCGTTGGTGCTCGGCCTTAATCCTCTGGCAAGTTAAACACCGGCTGACGAATTCTGCAACTTCCCCCTTCAAATGCGGCCACCAATAATGCTGGCGAAGATCTTGATACATCTTGGTGCTACCTGGATGTACCGAAAATCTCGTATTATGGGCTTCCTGCAAAATTTCTTCCCTTAGGTCTGGTACGTAGGGTATCCAGATCCTTCCCTCGAATCTCAGTAATCCTGTGTTGTCAACCTTATACTTCGAGGCTTTTCCCTCCGATAACTGCTTCTTAATGTCAATGCATTCCTCGTCAAATTCTTGAGCCTCCTTTATATTATCTAGTAGAGTCGGACCTGCTGTTACGGTACACAACTTTTCGTCCGTCTCCATTGGATACTTAACCTCCAGTTCCAGGCGTTCGAAGTCCCGTATCAATTCCTCCTGGACTGTTAGCTGCATCAATTCCACCTTGCCTTTTCTACTCAAGGCATCAGCCACTACATTTGCCTTGCCCGGATGGTACAGAATTTCACAATCGTAGTCCTTGATCAATTCTAACCATCGGCGCTGCCTCATGTTCAGCTCCTTTTGGGTGAAGATATATTTCAGACTTTTATGATCTGTATATATCTCGCACTTCTCCCCGTATAGGTAGTGCCTCCAAATCTTCAAGGCGAACACCACCGCGGCTAACTCCAGGTCGTGAGTCGGATAACCCTTCTCATAATCCTTCAGCTGACGCGATGCGTACGCCACGACCTTGCCGTGTTGCATCAGTACATAGCCAAGACCCTTGTGTGATGCATCGCTATACACTACGAAACCCCCAGTGTTGTCCGGTAAGGTTAACACTGGTGCTTGGCTGAGTCTCTTTCTCAACTCCATGAAACTTTCCTCACATTTCTCCGACCAAACAAACTTAACTGTTTTCCTGGTGAGAATGGTCAACGGCGATGCTATCTTTGAAAAATCCTGGATGAATCTCCGATAGTATCCCGCTAATCCCAAGAAACTCCGGATCTCTGTCGGCGTCTTCGGCTGTTCCCAGTTGATAACTGCTTCTACTTTTGCTGGGTCCACCGAAACACCATTCTTATTAATGACATGACCCAGAAACTGCACTCTCTGCAACCAAAACTCACACTTAGAAAACTTTGCATACAATCTCTCCCTCCTGAGAGCTTCTAATACAATCTTTAAATGTTCAGCATGCTCCCCCTCTGTTTCTGAATACACCAAGATGTCATCGATGAATACGACTACGAATTTATCCAAGTATTGCTTGAACACTCTGTTCATCATATCCATAAATGCTGCTGGTGCGTTTGTCAATCCAAATGACATTACCAGGAACTCGAAGTGCCCATAACGAGTCCTGAATGCAGTCTTCGGGATATCTTCCTGTCTCACCTTCAGCTGATGGTAGCCTGTTCTTAAGTCGATCTTTGAAAAGTACTTCGCTCCCTTGAGTTGATCGAACAGATCGTCAATTCTAGGAAGTGGATACCTATTCTTAATTGTAACTTTGTTCAACTCCCGATAGTCGATACAAAGCCTCATTGAACCGTCTTTCTTCTTTACAAACAGAACTGGCGCTCCCCACGGGGACACGCTCGGTCTGATATAACCTTTATCTAACAGCTCCTGCAGTTGCACCATCAACTCTTTCATTTCTACAGGTGCCATTCGATACGGCAGCTTCGATATTGGTGCGGTTCCCGGTACCAAATCGATAACGAATTCAATATCTCTGTCCGGTGGCAATCCTGGAAGCTCTTCGGGAAAAACATCGGTGAACTCTCTCACGACCGGTATTCGACTCATCTCATCCCCTACTCGACGGGTATCAACCACATGGGCTAAATAACATACGCAACCTTTCTTAAGCAATCTTCTCGTCTGCATCATAGTAAGACAACAAGATTGTCTTGGTGACTTACTGCCGTAGAATACCACCTTCGACTTATTAGGAGTCTTCAGGTGTACACACTTTTCCTTACAGTCAATAACTGCTCCGTGGGTTGATAGCCAATCCATTCCCAGGATTACATCAAACTCTCCCAGCCGAATTGGTATCAAATCCACATTGAGCTTAAATCCTCGCAATTCAACACAACAATTCCTATGAATTTAATCTACAGGGACAATTTCTTTGTTTGCCACTTCTACGTTCATAGGGTGTTCTAACTTTTCACAAGGTAACTTTAACTGACTAGCAAATTCTTCGGAAACGAAAGAGCAAGTAGCACCCGAATCAAATAACACATATGCATTTATATCATTGATTGGGATGATACCTGACACCACGTCCTTGGATTCCATTGCATCCTGGACAGTCATGTTGAACGTGCGGGCTATCGGCCTGTTAGCTTGACTGGCTGGGGCCCCATAGCTCAGCCGGTTATTGTTCCCGCTGTTGTTGTTCCTGTTGCCACTCCCGGCATCACCCTTCTTCTTCGGACAATCCCTCATTTGGTGGTCGGGTGCTCCACATGAAAAACATCCCCCCTTTGGCTTATTCTGACATTGGGGAGCCATGTGCCCCGGTTGCCCACACCGGTAACAAACACTCTTTC
Organism: Aralia elata; assembly: GCA_034770075.1. Classification (NCBI taxonomy): domain Eukaryota; kingdom Viridiplantae; phylum Streptophyta; class Magnoliopsida; order Apiales; family Araliaceae; genus Aralia; species Aralia elata. Next base: position 36,006,094 of record CM068382.1, read on the forward strand.
CCTTCATGCATTCTCCCATGTGGTTCTTGCCACAATTACTGCACCTGCCTGGCTTCTTCGCCTCCCCTCCAGACTGGTTTCCTCCGGGTTTATTACTCCCGAGTGATTGGCTTTCATTCCATTTGCGCTTATTGGGGTTGCTGCCCCCGCTGCTTCCTGACTTCTGGCCTTCATGACCCTTCTTCTTTTCCTGATTATACTTAGCCGGGGCCTCACTGCCACCTTCTGCAATGATTGCCCTCTCCATCAACTCTGCAAATGTCTTGATTTTTAGTACCGCAACCGAACGGTATAACCATGGTTTCAACCCTTGCTCAAACCTACGAGCTTTCCTTTCCTCGGTGCTGATCTGGTGAGTTGCAAACCGTGCCAACTCATTGAACTTAGCTGCGTACTCCGCCACAGACATGTTCCCTTGTTTTAGTTCCAGGAACTTGATCTCCATCTCTTGCTTCATGCTCTCTGGAAAGTAATTTTCCAAGAACATTTCCTTAAAACGATCCCAAGCGACAGTGCCTTCTTCCACTCGGCCTCTGTTGGCCTTCCACCAGTAGTTTGCCTCGCCTTTTAACATGAAGGTAGCAAAACTTATTTTCTGTTCCTCTGCCACCCGTGCTACCTCAAAGACCTTCTCTATCTCTTCTATCCAGGTCTGCGCTTCGATTGGGTTAAGAGTTCCCTTGAACTCAGGTGGTCCCACCAATTTAAAATCTTTAAAATTCGCCAGATGATGCACTGGCTCGGCTGCTGCTTGGGTCCCTACATGCGGTGGTCTTGATTGCATGGCCTCTGCCAGCATTTCCGCAAACATTCTCATCGGGTTAGTTTGATTCCCAACCTCGCTCTCAGATTCTTCAACTCGTTGGTTACGTGGCCTTCCTCTCGGCATGATCTGAATAAGGAATTTGATGACTTTTACCTATAGATTTACATTTCGCACGACATGTCATTAAAATTAGTAATCAAGGGCAAAATATCTATCAACACATTTGATTTAAGTGAAACATTTGCATTTATATTCATATACCACTGTTTTGTTACAAGACTAAACATGTGGCATACTGCTATAAATGCGCCACTGTGTGCCCTATCCATCAATAACCTTTCCCCCTAGACAAAAGTGGGGAATCCTAATCTTTCATCCCTAAAGATCACTAAAGTTGGGGTTTAACTTCTACCCCAAGCATAAATACAGATATAAAGCTTCACAAGACAACATAAATATGTCCCTAATATGACAAAAAGTGGGACTGACTGTACTAAAGAAAATCAACTGCTCCATCAAATCACTGCTCATCACGACGGATCCGAGCCTGCTGACCAGAGAATGCTCCATCCCCGACCCTGCGACGAACAGAGCGACTGGACTCCCCTATCTCAGTCCGGGGCCTCCTATAGGCTACATCTAGGGCATATCCTCGATCCTCACCGCCCCAGCCTCTAACCGGTCCTCCAATAGGTCAACTCTACTTGCTGCTCTGACCCAGGCGTCCCTCACTCGGACATTCTCAGCAACTTCTAGCCCAATCTCGAACTTCATGGCCTCCTGTTTCGCCCTCAGGTGGGCGATCTGCAGATCCCTCTACTCCAACCTCTCTCTCAACTCAGCATTTCGGGCCACTAGCTGATGTAGCAGTGGTCCGACCTGCTGTGCTGAGGACTCGTAGCCCTGCAGCTGTACCTTAGCCACCCCTAAGTCATGCTCGAGCTGGTAGGCTAAGTCTCTGTATTGGTCCTCCATAAACTGATGGGTCTGGTTTTGCTCCTCTAAATGAGCAATCCGAGCCTCCAGCTCCTCATTTCTGCTAGTCAGCCCCTCGATAATATCATCGGCAGTGGACCCCATGCCATCAACATCAGTAGGTGGCTCCTCCCCCTCGGTCTCGGGGTCCTCCTCCTCAGCCTCTGGATCCTGACTGTCCGACCTCATGACTCTACCTACCACCGGCTCTGGTAGCTCCCTCTGGTAGTCCTCCTCCGACTCGGACTCCTCCTGTAACAATCCCGGGGCAATAGGAGCATAGCCCACCAGCTGCTCCGCCACTACCGGTATGTCTATAAATACCTCCTCCTCCTCACGGGCTCCACTGGTCTCCCCTACGGCAGCCATCCTACAAACACACAAAAACTAACATTAGTACAGCAATAAAATATATTCATTGAAGAAATGAAATTATATTTCATTGGGTACTACTCGACTCGATGAATTCCCCAATTCATCAAAACCACATATGATAAATCTCCTCGATTTACCTCCTAACACTCGATACGAGTTTACTATGAAGGTTATAACCTAGGTTTCGCGATCCTAAAGTTTATAACCTACAGCTTTGATACCAACCTGTGACGCCCCCAAATTCGGGTCTCCAAATACCCGGATCCGGTCATCACGATCCAACATAAACATCCACCTATAACAACATATGGTATCTAAAATGCGGGATAAAATAAACATACGTTGTTCATTACAAGGTGTTACTAGTCCCAGAATACGATTAACCGTAAACATTTACACAATCCATACCCTAAATAGCTATCAGGGTTTAAATTACATTAACAGTAATTAACTAACACATGAATCTAAAGTCTGCTACGAGAAGTCTATCATTTCATCTTTTCTTTCCCTTTGTTCTTCCCTGACGTCTCGGGTTTAGCTGCAATGAAGTCATGATATAGCAAGAATGAGCAACGAGTTTGCCCAGCAAGTTTAAAGTGCAACAATAAAGATATATCATGATGAAGGGATATTAAAGGAATTTCAACATTAGAGAAAAAAAATCAGAAGCAAGAACAATAATTGCTTTTAGAACAATTGATAGTCAAATAGACTTTGAACGATAACTTCCAAAGGAGTCAATAGCTGGTTGACCCTCTGGTTACTGGCTACAGAATAACGTACTTGAGGGAATCAGCCTCGCGTACCCTATGTATATGCATAACATTTAATTCTGCTGTTTGTACCTTATATACGGTACGTGGGGTACTCCCCTATAAATAAAGGGGTGTTCATACAGTCTAAGAATCCTTACCATTGATTGGTTCGGATAGCTTTTATAAATCCATACTTTCCTGACCGAACAAGGGTTCAGACTTAACCATGAGTAGTTCAAAATTTCTGAATTTAAATAATTATATGAAATCAAATGCGCGAGTGCGAATGTCAATAAATATACAGATGTGGAATAATTTTAAAAGTAATTAGACCACTTAAAGCGTGCTCGGAAATAAGATTCAAGCTTAAAGAATAACTTGCAACAATATATACCTTTTTGCACGAATTAAAACAATGCATAAGGTTTAAAAGCTTGCTCAATGCAAAAAAATTGAGTGAGAAGAACTTGCAAAAATGAAAGAAGTTTAGGGTTAGGAACTTGCCTGTTTGCTCAGCTACAATTAAATCTTAGCTTTAATTACTTGACCTTGGATAACCTATCAGTTGGTAGAGTTGGTTTATCCATTAGCATTGCGTAATTATATCCACTTATGCTATTTATTTAACAGATAAACAGCTCACTGAACATATTTAACTACTATTAGCATTAGCTAAACAGAATTTAATTACTGACTCTTAGCTATATATGATAGCTAATTAGGGTTACTTATTATTTGAGTCCCTTTGTTTGTCTCAGAATGTGAGCTAACAATCTTTATTTATTATAAATAATAATAAATTTATTTTGACTTAAAAACAACTAAGTAACGATTGATCACTTATTAAAATTTGTTGCGCTCAATTACTACTTACCTTAGGGGTAATTGAGTAATTGTTAATCTTGTTCCTCGTTTAATATTAATTTAATACTTACTGTATTAATTCTCCCCACACTCAATATATTTAAATAGTCCTTAAATGTTTGTTATCATTATTTATTAGGGACCAAAAATAAATAACTAACTTAATAATTTCCCTTATACTTAATCATTATTTCATCAATGATTAAGTAATTATTATCCTTATTAATTAATAACTTTATTCATACTTAATTATGATTATTATTAAATAAAATTTTTATTACTTATCAATAATAAATAATTATTTCATTAACTTTATTTATATTTGATTATTATTATTATTAAATAATGATTAAATATTTATTATTTTTATTTATTATTTATTAATAAATGATAAATAATTATTTATTAACTTTATTTATATTTAATTATTACTTAATAATAATTAAATATTTATTATTTGAGGTTACTGCACTAGTACATATTTTTACTGATGACACCCATCATACGATCATTTCCTCCTGTACTAACAGTAGCCACAAAATCACACAGATGCCCAAGTCTAGCCAATATTGATTTAAGCCAATTTAAGTAATGGTTAGACATTACATAACCCAATTGGAACCCAATTTTACTCAAGCATTTCAACAACATATTTTAAGCATTTCCTAAACCATTTATGCCGACCTGTTTACAGTATAATTTTAAGCCATCAGAACTCTAAGGTCCTTTAATATACCAAAGCTTCAACCTAGAATCACTCCCAACACAGTGTATATCAACCAACTCAAGGTATCATTACACAGTTAATACATTAATATAAGCCAGCACAATACATATTATAACCATCACTATCATAGTTGGCAACCCCAATCCAAAATTTTCCAAAAATAAAACCCAATACAGAGAGTAATTTGCTAATAAAGAGGACAACCATTTCCAGTATAAAGGAAAATTAAACCCAGTATATAGGACCAATTACCCCAACACAGAGGAAGATTTTAATTCAATACAACACAAGGTATAGTACAATCAACACTATACCAGATTTCCTCAAATCTAAAAGCAACGGGAATCCAGTAAAAACGAACAAGGAGACAACACACGGAAGTATAGCCCAAAAACAAAAAAGGGAACTAAAATCCTATTACAGTTACTGGGTACCACAGGACCAACTATACCTTCGTGTTTGGTCGGCATGGTGATGACTTCTAGCCGCTGATCTCCTCCTTCTCCCACAGTACACAACCCAACCGCTCATTCACAATGGCCTTCCCCTGTTCCCTCTTCTCTCTGTATCTTCTCACAAGTTGAAACCCTAGTTCCTAATTTGGGAATTCTCTCAATCAAAGGAAATCGACAGCTAGGGTATGGGGGTGGGGGTTCAATTTATAGAAAGAAAATTACCCAAATCATTTGGGTAATACCCCAAACGACTGGTTATTGACCTTTGGTACGGAGAGGGGATGAGCTGTGACTGATTCCCATCAGCCGACTGGACTCGCCGGCAAATTCTAGAGCCGCGTGCTTCACTCCGTCAGTCGCCGGTCGTGTCGTTGAAATTCTGGGACCTCCGGTCCTTGCCGCTTGTGGCTCGGTCGCTCGTGACTCTCCTCCTTTCCCCGCTGGTTTACCCCTGGTGTCGCCGGCGCCTTCTCCACCTGTCCGTTTCAAGACTTGGCTGGTTGATTTGAGGATTTTGGTTTCTGTCCCCAAATCGATTTCTGCTTGAACTCTCCCCAACGGGTTGCCGGTCAGCCATGTATCAGGCGATATGGATTCAAGCCGGCTAAAAGAAAAAAGAAACGGGTTCGACCCGCTTGCTTGACCACACCCGCTGGAAAATTAACTTTGGGCTTAACCCATTAGTTGGGGCGGCTGGATACCTTAAAAATGGTGGCCCAATAACAAAAGGGAATTGGGCTCAGCCCTATTCATTTAAATAAATTTGGAATAAGGTGGCCCAAGTTGTTTATTAGCATTATTAGTACTATGCTCCTAATATTTAAATTAATTAACTAAACTAATTAATTGATGATTCAAAATATTTATTTTAACCATAATTCTTTATTCGAATTATTTAAATCCGACAATGATAGATTTATTAACTTCCAAATTTTCTTGCAAATAAATTCTTAGGGTTAACTCACTAATTTTTTTTTTTAAACTATCAGTGAGTCCCTTTAATGCGCAGAAAATTATTGGACCACGTAGTTATATAATTAATCAATAATACCCACATGGATCCAATTAAATTCGAAAAATTATGTATAAAATGGATTTTATTTATTAAAATAAATTTGATACAATGTTTAAAAATTCTCGGACATTACATACTAATTACGGCATTACGACGCTTGCACGTCTATACGCTAACCTTGCCTATTCGAATGCCCAAGAGACACGCAATTACGTACGCCTAGTACGCTCATTCGATTTATCTAATACTCATTGGTTAATAATGAGTATCATTATAATTCATAACATTCATGTTTTAGAACTTAGAATAACATTTTACATTGTCGGGAGCATTACATGTGCTTACGCGCATGCCCGACACCCCTCCAATTGCCCCAAATTATACATCAGTCCTATAAATGGCCAATTTAGGCCATGCTACAGATCTTATCCTGAATCATCTACTCGTCCTCTTTCCGAATCATCTTGAATCACCTCAATCCGAGTTCGTATGAGAAAGTTACGCCCATTTTACTAAAAGATGTCAAAGCTGTCTAGCCGACTGCATGTATGGCGCGCCCCACGCCCAAAAGACCTTGTCAGTGGCGCGCCCCGCGCCTAACCAGCAGCACCCCAGGTGCGTGTTTTTCCAGCATACTCTGTTTTTGTTATTCTAGACCTATCTTGCTTCCAACCACCATAACTCCTTCTATATACGTTTAAATTGGTCCGTTCCGGACTCTATGGATTCCTAAGACATAGAACTACAACATATAAAAAATTTAGAGTTATCCATTAACATTAACATGGCCAAATCTTAGGCCAAAGTATCAACTCATGCTATATTTTCGTGTTCTTGGTGTTCTTGGTGTTATTTACAAAAATCATCACCAAAACTTCGTTTTAATCCCTTTTTACTCCATTCCAACTGGGTTAAACTCATAACCCATGGAAGTACAACATCATAACAACAAATGAATTAAACACACACGAAATCATAGCTACAAAGTCCTCTAAATCATCCAACAGTCGATGTTTATGTCCAAAGTTCATTGTTCTTCATGTTCTTCATCCTCCTTAAGTATAGGTACGGATCATTCTTTATTTTTGTTCCACTTTGATGTTGTTAATAGCTTACAAAGTGTCTTGATAATATTATAAACCAAACACAACCAATAATCATAGCAAAAATCTCAAGAAAACTCAAAACCCAACCAAGAGAGCTTCAAAGCTCAACAATGGAGGAAAGTGGAAGGAAACTCATTTAGAGAGGAGATTACCTTTTTTTTCTTGCTAAAATGGAGTTACTGAGCTAGCTAGGGACTTTCTTTCTTCCGCTTCTTTCCTTCCCGAGCTCCTCATTTTTCTTCTTCTTTTCTTCTTCTTCCCGTATGTCTTCTTCTTCTTCTTCTTCCTTTAAATTTTCTGCAGCTCTCTCTCTCTCTATTAGCTGATGGAATGAGTTAGGAGTTAAATGATGAGCTGATGGAATGGTTTGAATGGGATGCAAGAAAGAATGAATGATTAGGGAGAAGTGGAGGAGTAATTTTAGGAGTAGTGGGTTAGTTGTTCAAGGTTGGCCAACAATTTCAAATGCTTGCCGGCAACTCCCTTCATCTCCTCCTTCTTCTTCTTCTTTTCTTCTTCTTACCGTGTGTCTTCTTCTTCTTCTTCCTTCAAATTTTCTGCAGCTCTCTCTCTCTCTCTCTATCAACTGATGGAATGAGTTAGGAGTTGAATGAGGAGCTGATGGAATGGTTTAAATGGGATGCAAGAAAGAATGAATGATTTGGGAGAAGTGGATGAGTAATTTTAGGAGTAGTGGGTTAGTTGCTCAAGGTTGGCCAACAATTTCAAATGCTTACCGGCAACTCCCTTCATGCTCTCATTTGATTGGTCTAAATTGGTGGGTTGATTCCCTCTTGGAGTAACAAGCTAAAATAAATACCTAAATACACAAAAATATATCCGAAAACTCCCACTTTTGTACCAAAACTGGTAAATAACTCTACCCAAAATTAAAATAGGTACTCCCATAAAATATTAGGATGCATAAAAATAATTATTATGGGATTTGTCTAAATATTTGGAACACCCATATAATACATTTTGGATACCGATAAAATCACGTATAAGCTCAAATAAAATTTCTGACACTTTGAAAAATTATTCGTACGCACACACGCCTTAACAAAATTATTCAACATCGAAAAAGACGAAAAAAAATATTTGGCATGAATAGTGCCTCGAGAAATGTGTCCCGTGAATAGTGATTTAGCGACACTACGCGAAATCAATTATTCACTTAAACCAAACTATAACACGTAAAATTTCATGCATTCACATAATCTAGGTTATCACGCAACCTTTAAACATGCAACATAAAAATAATATTAATAAAATATAATATATTCATTAATATTCAAAAATTTAAATTACAAGGCAAATCCAAAATTCCCGGTCGTTACACTAAATATACTCTTCTGCAAGTATGTTAAGGGATCGACTTTATTGTACCCGTGATTATGCATAATACTCAAACATAGCACGCAGGTCGAATGTCCGACAATAAAGTTCTCCTTTTTATAAGAGTTGTTCATCTTAGTCTTATATCATGAGTCTGTACCACATTAATATGGTTTGGATTGCTTTCAATGAAATACTTTGAGTTCAACATATTATATCAATTTTCATCTAGTCGAATCAAATGACATATATCTTTAATAATAAATTAGTTTAAATAATATAACATTTCATACTATGTCAATTTAACATTAGTCTAGCCGAAACAACTAGCTGAGACATGGCTCATAAATAATTGTTTGGTCCAGCTGATACAACTAGCTGAGACATGACTCAAAAACAGTTTATGAATAAAGAACTATAATTATTTCACAGTTCAAATAATAGAACAGGAAATCAATTGCACAAAGTACGAATATCAATAATCATTATAGATGTGCAATAATCAACAATAATTACCCACTAACATGTTTGAAAAATAATAACTCGAGTTTGAGTTAGGGAAACTTGCCTGTCTGACGAGTTATAGATATCTAGCTTTAATTAATACTCTTTGAATGACCTAGCATTAATAAAGTTGGTTTATCAAATAGTACTGCACATAATTGCATATCTTTATGCTTACTTATACAATTTATCTAGCAGATAAATCAATCATCTAGCACACATAATTTAATACGCTATCATTAATCCTATAAGACATTTAATCAATCTTAGGTCAATGATTTAATTAATTAATAATATTTTTCTTAAGTGATAAAAATTTATTAAACCCTTTAAATAATTTATTATAATTGTTTAATTAATGAGTTATGTAAATTCTCTTTAATTTATTAACTATGTCTTCATTTAATTACTATTTAATATTAGTTAAATAGTAATTAATTAATTACCTTTAGTTATAATTTAGTAAGAAATATCAAATAATTATATTTACTTATTATTTAATGTTAATGAAATAATAAGTAATTAATTTATTAATCTTATTTGTATTTAATTATTATTTACTATTAATTAAATACTAATTAATTAATTAATTGCTTACCTTTATTTATTATTTAATCTTAATTAAATAATAAATAATTAATTTATTAACTTTAGTTATCTTTAATTATTATTTAATATTAATTAAATAATAATTAATTAATTCTTTAACCCTATTTATTATTTAATCTTAACTAAATAATAAATAGTTATCTTAGTAACACTAACTCTATTTAATTATTACCCAATGTTAATTAAATAATAATTAAATAGGTAATTACACTTAAATAATATTTAATTAGTGTAATTATAAATTAGTAGCATTAAAAATTTATTAGTTAGTAATTTTAAATGATTTAAAAGGGTTTAAACCATTAATTACACTAATAATTACTTAATTACATTGAAAATTTTCAAATTAAATATTATAATATTCTTTATCATTTTAAAAAAAATTGGTCCAAGACCCATCGCTGAAACCGGCCGGAAAAGGCCTGAATTGTTCGCCGAAAATTCTTATGAACCGGACCGATTCACAATAAACGAACCCACAATTTGTTCTTTTAATTTCCAGATTTGGGGTCCTTCACGGAAACGTGAATAAAATGAAATTTGTAACTCTGATTGGGGTATAGTCAGTATAGTTGGATTTATATCTTTCCGAACTACAATTTTCCATCATCAAAATCCAAATTGGGAAAGGTTTTGGTCACTGAAATTCTCCCGGAATTGGACTGTTCTTACATGGCTCTAACAGTTAGCATGTTTTGGTAAAAATTGCATATCGCTTTCATTTTAACTTCTTTTTAAACGATTCCAATTAGGTTTAACTCTTCACTTACCCCTTTAAATTCAGGAAAACAAAATCACCGATATCATGCATAAATTTTAAAATGCACAATTTATTCAAACAAGTTACGGTTTGTTCGTCGGTAAAAATATTTTCAAATATTTTGCTTAATTTTTCTACATAAACCCATACCATTTGTAATATTCCGAACCCTAATAAGATTTGTATATGTAAATTATATATTTATTAAATGAAATTTCTTACCAATTTTGTGTTATGTGATTGTATATTTTATTAAAGAATTAGGTCAAATAAAAATATTTTTGAAGCTACTTAGTCGTGCTTACACAGACAAAATAATTTGTCGTGCTTCCGACGATTTCACCGAGAAGCATCTCGGCAAATTATTTTGGTAAGCTGTTGTGTCATGCTTGGAAATGACGAAGTGATTTGTCGTGCTTTGGAGTTAATATAATATTATATTAACTGATAAAAATCTAAATAAGTTAACTAGGATTAAAAATAATAAATTGAATTATAAACCCTAAATCAAAAAACCCCAATTGATAAAAGCTATCCGAATTGGTGAATTGAAACCCTAATTGTTACACAAGAATCTTAATTGATATAATTAGATTCTAAATAATGAATCATAATATTAATTATGATTCATTGAACTTAGATTAAAAACCTAATTGAAAGATTTAAACCTTAATTCATGAATTAGGAAACCCTAACCCTAATTAGGAATCCCTAATTCTAATTATGTTATCTAAACTTTAAATTATGAAATGTTAAATGTGACTCCTCGAAAATCCACCTGCTAGCTTCTTTTAGCCAGGTCGGACTTCGTGCTCACGTGTACAGCCTTTACATAATGCTATAGAAATCTTGACTTCTAATAATCAGAGTAAAGTGCGGAAAAGTACTAATATTATAAAATATCATTTGTTCATTGTTACAACATTCCCAGATAACTTGTTCTTATTACAAATAAATCCTAAAAGACTTAAAATTAAATCTCCATTTATCTATCCGAGACTTGCAGTATTAGCAACCAGTTAGTTCTTAGGAAAGAGGGGGCTTTTCGTTAAAACGACGCTTCTAGACATTGCCAATAATGTTACTCTAGCATAGTTTAAATGACTTCTACATCTTTAACTTAAATCTTTATACCTCTATAACAGATCTTGTAACGACCAGGAATTTTAGAATTTTCCTTGTAATTTGAATTTCTGAATAATATTAATATATTATATTTTATTAATATCATTTTTGTGTTGTAAGTTTAAAGGTTGTGTGACAACCTGGATTATGTGAATGCATGAAATTTTACGTGTTATAGTTTTGTTTAATGAATAATTGATTTCGCGCAGCGTCGCTAAATCACTATTCACGGGGCACGTTTCCCGATGTACTATTCATGCCAGATATTTTTGTGTCTTTTTCGATGTTAATGAATTTCATAAATATGTGTATGCATGCGAATAATTTTTTCAAGCGTCAGAAATTTTATTTGAGCTGATACGTGATTTTATCCGTATCCGAAATGTATTAAATGGGTGTTCCGAATATTTGGACAAATCCCATAATAATTATTTTTACCCATCCCAATATTTATGGTAATACCCATTTTAATTTTGGGTAGAGTTATTTACCAGTTTTGGTACAAAAATAGGAGTTTTCGGATATATTTTGGTGTTTTCGAGTATTTATTTTGACTTGTTATTCCAAGTGGAACCACCAAACCATTTTCCACCAATCAAATTGCTAGGAATGAGTGAGTGGGGGGGGAGTCTTGCCGGCAAGTTGAATTTCCAGCTTGAGCCACTTCCATTTTTCTCCCACTTCTCCCTAATTCACTCCACTTCTCCCAAATCATTCAAACATTCATTCTCTCTTGCATTCCACACTCCTCCCATTCCCATCAGCTGATAGAGAGAGAGAGAAAGAGAGAAAGAGCTGCAAAGAAGGAAGAGAAAGAAGTCGCCGGAGTTCGCCGGAGTTCGCCGGAGAAAGGAGAAGAAGGTCGCCAGAAAAAGCAAGGAAGAAGAAGGAGAAGGCACGGATGGAAGAAAAAGAGGATTCAAGCAAGGAGAACCCCCTAAACAAAGCCTAGCCGAACTCCTTAACATCTAGGAAGGATTTACAGAGGTAAACAATCAATCAAATCTATTCCATTTGATTTCTTGTAAAGATTTTCAAGTTTTTCTTAGTTTTGAGCTCTTAAGCTTGTGGGTCGGATTTTTGGCGATTCTTGGTGTTTTTGTTTGTTGTGGTTATTTGTAAATGTTGTTAAGAGACTATATAAGTCATTAATAACATCAAAGTGGAACAAAAACGCAAGAAATCCTTACCTTGGCTTAATGGAGCAAGAACAATGGACTTTGGACATGAACATGGACTGTTGGACGAATTTAGAGGACTTTGTAGCTATGATTCCTTGCTTGTTGTGTTTATTTTTTGTTGTCATATTGTAGTTCCAAGGGTTACAAGGTTAACACGACTAGAATCGAGTAAAAAGATGTACAAACGAAGATTTGGTGATAATTTTTGTAAAGAACACGAAGAACACCAAGAACACAAAAATATCGCATGAGTTGATACTTTGGCCTAAGATTTGGCCATGTTAATATTAATGGATAACTCTGAATTTTTGATATGTTGTAACCCTATGTCTTAGGAGTCCATAGAGTCCGGAACGGACCAATTTGAACGTGTATTGAGGGAGTTATGGTTGTTGGAAGCAAGATAGGACTAGAACACCAAAACAGAGCATTCCAGGAAGCAAAACGGGTTGGGGACTCAGGCCGAGCGCCTAAGGCACTGGCTAGGCATCGGCCACGATACAGATACTGTAAGAGAGCGCTTTAGGCACTGGTCATAGGCCATTTTGAGCGCCTAAGGCGCTGGACAAGAGACTGTGCAAACAGCTTCGACGTCCTTTAGTAAAATGGGCATAACTTCCTCATACGAACTCGGATTGAGGTGATTCAAGATGATTCGGAAAGAGAACGAGTAGACTACAACTTTCGTTCTTTAAGGTTTTCAATTTGAGGTCTGTAGCATAGGCTAAATTGGCCATTTGTAGGACTGATATGTAATTGGGGGCAATCGGTGGGTGTCGTGCATACGCGTAAGCACATGTAATGCTCCCAACAATGTAAAATGACGTTCTAAGTTCTAAAACATGAATGTTATGATTTATAATGATGCTTAGCATTAACCAATAAGTATGAGATAAATCGAATGGGCGGGCTAGGCGTACGCAATTGCGTGTCGCTTGGGCGTTCGAATAGGCAAGTTTGGCGTACGAACGAACAAGCGTCGTAACACCGTAACTAGTAGGTATAACCTTGTTTAATATTTTGTTTCTAGTATGAATGAGACATTATAGAGTAGTATAAGACATTATTTGATATCCGGTATGGGACTAATTGTTATGTGGATATGTACTTAATTGTGTAGGATATTAAGGAGCGTGTGTTGTACAATTGTAGCAGACGCACCAGGCAAGTTTCCTAACGCTTGTCTAACCCTTGTGTTGGGCAAGTTTCCTTAACCTTACTCAAATTATATTTTAAGCAGGTTTCATATTTTATACAGGTGTTGTATATTGTTGCAAGTTTCATGACTCAAATGGAGTTATTACTTTTGAATCATATTAGTGGATTAATTATTGTCAATTACTCCACCTCCAAGATAATTATTGATATTCGCAGCTTATGCATTTGAAGTCATTATTTGTTGGATTGTGAAAACGTTTAAGTTCTTCGTTCATGAACTGTTTAAGGAAATAGTCTACGCCATTTGTTTCGGTTAGACATGTACAGGTTATTATTTTAAAAGTTATCCAAACCAGTAGTTGGTACGGATTCTTGGACTGAGAGAGCAACCCTTATTAGGGGATTATAATGTATCGATTATTCGATGCAGTCAGAGTTAAATGTTATGCATATACATGGTGTACGAGAGGCTGATCCCCTCGAGTACAACTGACGGGGCCAGGTTTTAAAGGAGTTAGTTGAATGATTGACTCTTTGGCCAAAAGTTTATGGTCGGTTGGACCACTCAGCAGTAAATAATCATTATTCATTGATTCATTTGGACTTTGATTATGTCATTTCAGCTATTTCATCAATGTTCATAAATTGTTGATCTATACAGCTATTATTCTTATTCATTCATGATATATTTTCTTCTTGCTTTTAAACTTACCAAGCAAAGTAGTTGCTCACGCTTGCTATATCATGAACCTATTGCAGTTAAGCGGAGAGTTCCAATGCGGGCAAAGGCAAAGGAAAGCTTAAGGAATAGTTATATGTACTATTCCTTTATGTAATCGTGGAATAGTTTTGTATTATTAATGTATTCTGCGATGTATTTATTTAAGGTTATAGACCTTGGGACCGTAGTAAACCTTTTGTAATGAACAACATATGTTTATTTTATTCCGCATTAGTTGATTTATGTTATTAGAGGTGTATGAATGTATTTTTATCGCGAGCACCAAATTCGAGGTATTGGTACCCGAATTTGGGGGTGTCAAAGATCTGGTGTTCAAGCTTAACTTGTTAACCACCTATTTGATATTCCATAATATATAACTTCTAACTATCCAAGGTTCACAGTATCCCATAACAGATAATAGTTCTCGTCAGAACGTTAACTGTGTTTGGATACCCTCACTTGGATATATAGATTTATATCTGACGTATATCTCTTTCATATTGATAGTTCCTATCTATCTGACATTCACAGTATTAATGATAAGATTGTCCTAAGAACTGAGGGGCGTATTCCGGTAAAGATGGCACCTCACCAGCGCTCATTAAGTGTAACCCCAGAGCTTATAGAACTCTCCATATCATTCAAATACCCTTATTCAGATGTATAGTTCGTATGAATACTGTATTAACTTAGTATAACTATTCTAAACAATTTAAAGATCAGAGTATAACGCATTCGATATAATAATGGATGATAATATATTTTATATCATTAAGTTCAGTTACATCGTTCTCAGTACTAAGTTATTACAACAAAGCCTTTAAAAGACTTAAATAAAGTAAAACTAATTAACACGGTTGTTTCCCTTTGGTCGTCTCTGAAGTTCCAGAATTATCATTTAAGACTGCAAAAGAGATTATATGCAAGAATGAACTACAAATGCTCAGCAAGTTTATTTAGAAACGTGAACACAATGTGTTCGAGTTAAAAGATGTCAAAGAGATTTAGTATAACTGATGGTTCAGTACAAGAACCATATATTTCAACCAGTTATGTCAGTCTTTAATAACTTAGAACAGCTTTGTTCGGATATCTCGTAGGGGATCAGCCTAATAATATCCTAGGAGTATGCATATCATCCTATAATTTTATGTCAATATATGATCGGCGATTTTCAACCTTCCACCAAGGCATTTTATTTCTCAATATAAGATGTCGTACCAAAATAATTTGGTTTGACACAACAATTTATGCTCGAACAAATAATATATGAATAATGATTAATTTCTTAAGTTATGCTGAACAAGAAGCAATAACTTCACAATAATTGATAGCAAGATGTATAATAGTTGCATAAATGTAATAAGGTTTGGAGACTTGTCTCGTATATCTTTTACAGTTAATAAAACGGTCTAAACGTTCATCGTAAATCCTATACGATTATCACCGTACATAACTAGTTAAACGTTTAATAATTAACAATTAACGCTTATAATTAAGACTTCTTCTACTATACATGAAATAATTTCAGCATTATAACTGTTTATAGAATGAATATTTTTCAACTATATTTAAAATAAATTGAGTATTATAACTGCGTGTAAAATGAATAATCGTTTACTATGTTTGAAATAATTCGAGCATTATAACTGCTTCTAAAATGAATATTTGACTATTATATTTGAGATAATTTTAGCATTATAACTGCTTATAAACTGAATATTCTTACTAAATACTTGAAGAAAATTGGACATAGTAACTGCTTATAAAAGTATATTTTCTAATATATAAGAGAAATAAATCGGACATTATAACTGCTTTTAAATAGGACTTTTGTATTATATACTTAAAATAATTTGGGCATTATAACTGCTTATAAAAGTATATTTTTACTAAATATATAAAGAAGAATGAAAATAATAACCATTAGAGTAATACCACTTGTAGTTGCTAGCTTTACTTCCAATCGCGTAGCGCTTCGATACTTAGAAAGTAATTTTTTTTATCTCATAATATCTCTCAGAATATAAATATAGATTGTTTTTTCTCTTAAACTGCTCTTGAAAAATAGTAAGGAATGAATGAACTGAGCTTGCTATTTATAGAAAAATTTGTTTGGTTTGTATATGGCGCGAACATGTAATCAAATTACATAAATAAAGCGGAAGCCTGATAAAATCAGATTTTAAAAATTTTATACAAATCATCACCACGATCAATCTATGTGCTCAATTAACGATATAAACGAAAGAGATAGAGATAAAAATTATACTCTCGTAGATCCGTGCTTCCTCGGGTACAAGTTCACCTCATATTCCTTCGCGTTCTCCTTGAATTCCATCGACTAAATTCCTTTGCCTGATCAACGTTAGCCACCCAAGTGTTTGGCCTCTAGAGGTGATCCACCAAGGAAGAATAGTTATTCAAGAAGTTGGGTGTTGGCAAAACCCTAGTTTCTATATCTATAGAAATTGCAAATACTCTCCACAATCTAATGCAAGAGTGTGTAACCCTAATCTATGATAAGACTCCTCTTATTTATAGATGTAGGAAAACCCTTCCCTAAACTATTTAGGATTAGGGTTTCTATTATAATTAAACTCCTTTAATTAATTGTGCTCCTAATCCAATTAGGAATTCATGTGTGAGTACTTCTATTAATTAATTCTCAATCCCTATTAAGAATTAAATAATAGTAATAGTAATAATAATAATAATAAGACTCATCTAATTAATTTATATTTAATATTTCTAAAATATTAAATAATAAATATTAAGCTATTTAATTTATTCTATCCCCATAGATTAAATTAAATACACTTAACTTATTATTACAATTATGTCATTTACTTCTTAAATAAATATTTTTCTTTTGCGGTGTGACCCTTTAGGTTCTCCATATTAAACCGGTTGTGAATAAATCAATTAGAACAATTCTAATTTTATTTAAATAAATAAATTAAACTATTTAATTCATTTAAATAAATAATATTTATTCTACAATAAGGGTAAGCCCCCTTAGCGATCAACGACTTTCCAGATAATATAGATTTCAACATTAATCACAAAAGAACCTTTCAGTATAGTTACTGTGCAATTCAATTCTTCTACTATACAATGTCCCAATTAAATATAAGACATGGATTTACTGTCAAGTCTTATTTTATTTAATTATATGCATTTCGATTCCCAAATGCACAACTCTAAATAATGTAAATTAGAAACTCCTTTCTAATTTCATTCTGCCTTGGCCAAGGACTACTGAGTTGTCATTTATCGAATCACATAGGACATTCACATCTTTTACTAGACGTGGTAGATTCTTTGTTGATCATTTACCTATCTCCATGTACAACTTATTATACCCAATCATACCCTTTGATATACCCTAAAGGTCTTAATGGACATGTCAAAATATAACTCATCATACACAAGATACTATGATGATCTCAAGTCAAAGAATCACTTGTACTACTATCACTATAGGAATTCCTATTGACAGGCGAGTAAAACTCCATTAGGTAATCCTTAGCGAGCCACGTTCAGTGAACTTATTCTCCAATAAGCACCTACATACTTGCTTTAGTGTCTCCACACAAATGATTATGAGATCAATCATCCTCTTCTTAAGAGCAAGCAACATATGTACTAATCTATCCGGATTCACTAATCCCCTATTTAGTAATCCAACGATTAGGAACAATTTTAGTTTGTGAGCTATCTAGAATTTAGATCTCATTAGCATGATCACCATCATGATTCTAAAGGCATTGCTCAAAACTATGGGTTTATCACATTTAATATAACAGCACTATGTAGATAATATAAAATGCCTTTTAAGAAAATCAATTCTTTTATTAATAAATGAATAAGATTACAAAGTATATGCTACATCATATCAAATATGATTGGCTTATGTTCATACTACTTTCAATCTCCCACTTGCACTAAAGCCAATCGCCTTGGTATCTAATACCCATATTCTCTAAGTGACGATCAAACTGCTGTTGAGTTAAAGCTTTAGTAAATGGATCTGCAATGTTGTCTTGAGAGTCCACACGCTCCAGGGTGACATCTCCTCTTTCAATGATCTCTCTAATCAAATGAAACCGTCGCAACACGTGTTTGGATTTTTGATGAGACATGGGTTCCTTAGCCTGCGCAACAGCTCCGTTGTTGTCACAGAATAAAGGTACGACACCTCTAATGCGAGGAACCACTCCAAGTTCAGTTATGAACTTCTTCATCCAAACAGCTTCCTTTGCAGCTTCACTTGCAGCTATGTACTCTGCCTCTGTCACTGAATCAACAACTGTTTGCTGCTTGGAACTTTTCCAACTCACTGCGCCACCGTTTAAGGTAAACACGTACCCTGAAACGGATTTACTGTCATCTTGGTCCGTTTGAAACTTGAGTCTGTATAGCCCTCTAGTTTCAATTCAGACCCATCGTAGACAAGAAATACATCCTTAGTTCTTCTCAAGTACTTTAGGATGTTCTTCACTGCCTTCCAGTGCTCTTCTCCTAGATTCGACTGATATCTGCTTGTTACACTAAGTGCATGAGCAACATCTGGTCTAGTACATATCATACCATACATGATAGATCCTATTGCTGAAGCATAAGGAATCTTACTCATTCGGTCTCTCTCCTCAGGTGTCTTTGGGGCCTATTTCTTGGAGAGATGTATTCCATGGCTCATCGGCACGAGAACTCTCTTGGAATCTTCCATGCTAAACTTCTTTAGCATCGAGTCAATGTACTTTCCTTGGGTCAAGCCCAGCATCCTTTTAAATCTATCTCTATAGATCTTTATCCCCAAAATATAGGATGCCTCACCCAAGTCCTTCATGGAGAAGTGTTTAGATAACCAAATTTTGATCCACTGTAGCATAAGAACATCATTCCCTATTAGCAATATATCATCAACATATAATACAAGGAATGAAACAGCGCTCCCACTAACCTTCTTGTACACACATGGTTCATCCTCATTTTTGATAAAATCAAACCTTTTGATTATCTCATCAAAACGGATGTTCAATCTTCAAGAAGCTTGCTTCAATCCATAAATGAATCGTTGTAGCTTACAGACTTGGTTTGTTCCAACCGTTGAAACAAAACCCTTTGTATCATATATACATTTTCCTCAAGCTCTCCATTGAGGAAGGCCGTTTTCACATCCATTTGCCAGATCTCGTAGTCAAAATAAGCTGCAATTGCAAGCAAAATCCAAATGGACTTGAGCATAGCTAATGGTGAGAAGGTTTCATCATAGTCAACTCCTTGTCTTTGTTTAAAACCTTTTGCAACCAGTCGGGCCTTATAGGTCTCTACCTTGCCATTTGCTTCAGTCTTTCTCTTAAAGACCCATTTACACCCAATAGGCTTAATGCCCTCAGGTGGTGAAACCAAAGTCCATACTTGGTTTTCATACATGGAGTCCATCTCAGATTTCATGGCTTCTAGCCATTTCTCTGAGTATTCACTACTCATAGCCTCTTCGTAAGTCAATGGATCATCATCATCTATGATGTGTACCTCATCATCATCCTCTATGATGAATCCATACCTATTAGGTATCTTCGGTACTCTTTCAGATTTACTAATAAGTAGTGGTACAGTAGGTTCTTCTACTTGGTTAGGTACCTGACTTTGATCCGTAGTATTTTGTGGTTCTTGAACTTCTTCAAGATATATCTTACTCCCACTGACTCCTTCAAGGATAAACTCCTTTTCCAAGAAGGCAGCGTATTTCGCAACAAACACCTTTTGATCAGTAGGATGATAGAAATAATACCCTGATATTTCTTTAGGGTATCCCACGAATCTACATTTGTCGGATCTAGTCTTCAGCTTATCATGTTCAAACCTTTTGACATAAGCTGGACAACCCCAAGTCTTAACATGCTTAAGATTTGGTTTCCTCCCTATCCATATCTCATATGGGTTCTTTGGGACGGATTTGGTAGGTACCTTGTTAAGTAGGTATGCAGCCGATTCTAGGGCATAACCCCAGAAGGATACTGGAAGGTTAGTAAAACTCATCATGGATCGAACCATGTCCAACAATGTTCGATTTCTCCTTTCAGATACACCATTCAACTGTGGCGTCCCTGGTGGAGTCTATTGTGAGATTATACCATTTTCTTTGAGACAACTTAGAAACTCATTGGTCAAGTATTCACCTCCTCGATCCGATCGAAGAATCTTAATACTCTTACCAGTTTGCTTCTCTACTTCACTTCTGAATTCTTTGAACTTTCAAACGATTCAGATGTGTATTTCATTAAATACACATATCCAAATCTAGAATGATCATCAGTGAAAGTAATAAAATAAGAATACCCTCCTCGTGCATTCATTGTCATAGGTCCACATACGTCTATGTGTACCAACGCTAACAACTCTGTAACTCTTTCTCTTTTTCCACTAAAAGGAGATTTAGTCATCTTACCTATGAGACAAGATTCACAAGTTGGATATGATTCGTAATTAGATAGCTCTAAAAGTCCATCTTTATGCAACTTGGATAATCTTGTTTCATTGATATGACCGAGTCTACAGTGCCACATAAAGGTATAATTAACATCATCTCTTTTTCTTTTCTTAGTTTGCTCAATTTGAACTATATTTCCATGCAAGTCAAGTATTTAAAGTCCATTCAGTAGGTTTCCAACACCATATAAAACATTTTTATTATAAATAGAACATCTGTTGTTCTTTATTATAATATCAAAACCATCCATATCTAATACAGAAATTGAAATAATGTTTCTAATGAGTGTCGGATCATAATAACAATTATTTAAAGTAATGAACTTACCCGAAGGCAGTGCTAAACAATAAGTCCCTACAGCTAATGCAGCAACCTTTGCTCCATTTCCCACTCGTAGGACGACTTCATCCTTGTTCAGCTTTCTACTTCTGCTTAGTCCCTGCACATTATTATATATGTGAGAACTACAGCCGGTATCCAATACCCAAGTAGATTTTTGACTTTTAGAAAAATTAATTTCAATCATGAACAAACCTAGATCGGAAGTCGAAGCTTCTCCAAGCTTCTTCTGGTCCGCAAGATACTCCTTGCAGTTCCTCTTCCAATGTCCCGACTTATTGCAATGGTAGCAAATTCCTTTGCTATCTGGATCAGGTTTCTTTTTATCCTTTCTCTTCACCTTGCCCTTAGCCTTCTTGTTTTTCTTCTTTTCAGAAGATACCTTATGCCTCTTCCTTTTCTTGGAAGAATCATCCACTGGTAAGACTTGGTTCTTGTTGGATGAGAAGTGACCTTCAGCAGTTTTCAGCATGTTAAGTAACTTAGGCAAGCTGACGTCCAACTTATTCATGTGAAAATTCACAACAAATTGTGAGAAGGTGTCCGGGAGTGACTGCAAGATCAAATCTTGGCTTAACTCCCCATCCATCACGAACCCAAGTTGTCCAAGTTGTTCAATCAGATTGATCATCTTCAGGACATTAGTCTCAACAGCAGTGCCCTCAGTCATACGAGATCGGAAGAGCTCCTTAGATATCTGATATCTAGCAGTCCTACTTTGCTCACCATACAACTCTTTGAGGTGCAGCAATATAGTAGGAGCATCCATAGTTTCATGCTAACGCTGAAGCTCGTTACTCATGGATGCGAGCATGATGCATTGAGCCAGGATTGTATAATCTTACCGCTTTCTGAAAGTAGCAATCTCTTCCTTAGAGGCTGTTTCTGCAACACTTGCAGGGACTGGCGAATTTAGGACATAAGAAATCTTTTCAGCAGTGAGAATAATTCTCAGATTCCTTAACCAGTCCGTGTAATTCGATCCGGTCAGTTTGTTAGCATCAAGTATGCTACGCAGTGATAGTGAGTTTGATATTTTTAAATTTTGCATGTGAAATAGATAACATTTTAGCATACATTCATTTAATTAATTACCAAAATAAATTAGGTCTTTATTTAAATTGGTATCTCCCACTATTTTCATCAAACTATATTACCCTCATTATATAGTTCGACAATTCTAATTAAAGATTTGCTAGTGAGACTAAAGATCCCATTTCAAATGTATATAGCCTTGTGGTGACACAACAAATGATATATAAATAAATAGGTAGACAACTATTGTCAATTGCATCTCTATGTAACTCCTTGTATTTTGCCTCTTAGATTATTTTGATCAAGTGGTAACACATCCGAATCAAAATTATCCAAGTTAAGTCCATCCTAGCACTTCCATATATGTGAAGAGAAAAATACCGTCCTTGTGGTGACACAACAAAACAGTAATGTTCAATTACTTAATAAGCATCAAATGTGATTAAGCAACATCTTAAATATTTAATACTTGTCTTGTGGTGACACAACAAACTCATATTAAACATTTAATACTCTATTGTTTTACCATGCCAGAAGGCGACGTTCGATATTCCAAATATCTTTGAACGCTTAGGACTTAATATGATTTCTTTAAGGGGTTTATTATTATTAGTCTCATCTTGTTTAGCGTGCATGCACATATATATATAAAATACGCGTCATATTATTTTACATGCGAAGCATGTTGGATAATATAATATATATATATATATAGTAAGTATGCACATATAGAATACTATATTCTACCCGAATTGATTATGAACTTTTATTCTAGTTTGATTCACTAGAGCCACCAAGTGAACCAAAAGGTCAAACCTAGGGTGCAAGAATTAAATTTAAATATAACAATTACATTTAAACCCGGGCTCCATTACAAATGGGTCTTCAAGCGCTCATTGCTCCTTTGTCTCCAATTCTTCAAAACTAATTCTAACTAGTCCTATTACATAAACTATTTACAATAAATAGAAACCTTGATCAACAGTCAAGGGGAAGTACATAGGAGGGAGATAGAATTTACATTAAGAAAAATTAGAGAAGACGAGGTACGCAGACCCCATTTATAAAAACCCATACATTCAAGCATCCTCTAAAATAAATCCAATCACACATTGGTCAATAGTCCATAATCAATCCCTATTTATTATCATACATATATATGTATCAATAAATAATATTCATCTCATGAATAATAAAACCATTTCATACATGCATTGATATCAATTAATGGGCAAAAGTTTTGCTAATATTTAGTTTTGAAACAAAATAAACTCTTTTATTTTAATGAAAAACCAAATTCAAATTAAACTCTTTTAATTTTAGCAATCTGAAATCCTATTCCAGATAAAATAAACATCTTTATTTTAAACTTATATCAATTAAATAAACCATTTATTTTAATTGAAAGAAAAAATTATTATTTGGATTCTGCTGTCCGGCGCAGCTGCGCCTAGAATGAACTGGGACACGGCGCAGCTGTGCTGAACCCCAGAAACAACTTTCTGGGTTTGGGCGCAGCTGCGCTCCAGAATGAACTGGAACACGGTGCAGCTGCGCTGAACCCTAGAAATGACTTTTTGGGTTTGGGCGTAGCTGCACTCCAGAATGAACTAGAGCCGGCGCAGCTGTGCCGTGTAGCAGATTCAGAAAAAAAATGGATTCTGCCCAATTATTTGGTAGGACTTATTAAAATGATTTCGGAGAAATATCGCTAAAATTCTATTCGCGAGTTACTATTCGCGCGGGCACTATTCGCCCCAAAAATGTCTTTTTCGTTTATTTCGAATTTTCTAATTTTTGTCATGGTGTTAATGTGATGGATTAATAATCCAAGTGTTGGATTTTATTTTGGCCAAATTGGGATTTAATTAGAAGCCCCAAATTACTTAAGGGTGGCCCAAACCCATGATCCATGACCCGCGACCCGACCCATGACCCAACCCATGACCCATGAGGGAAATGGGTTAAATCATCAGCTGCAATTGAATGGAGAAGGAGTATACGAGTGGAAGAATGGGAGGAGAAGGAACAAGGAGAATCAAGAACATTTGGGAAGCAACAATTCCACATTTGGAAGAGCAAAAGCAAGCATGGAACATTTGGGAGAGGAAAAGAGAGCATGGAACAATTGGGGAGAAGGAGAGGGGGGACTACCCATACATGGGAGAGGAAAATTCCAGCCTCCCATGTATAGGGAGCTGGTCATGCATGTTCCTTCTTCACTCACCCGTGAAGCTCAGCTCATTTCTTCTATATATACTCCTCCCTTGCCATTCATGCATTCCTTTGTTCATTGTTGCTAAGTTAGAATCTGGAAATTGAGGGAGAGTTGTGAGAGTTGGAGTACGGGTGGTTTGAAGGAAGAAGAAGAAGGGGTGTAGCAGCTGAGTACCAATCCCATTTTCGTCCTCGAAGTTGCTTCAAGAGGTTAGTGTCATGGAGCCTAGCTCACTTTCCTTGTTGCTTCAATTTTTCAGTTTGATATTGATTGTTCTATGGGGGTTTATATTGCTGGAAATGTTGAGTTAGTTCATAAGCATATATGAATGTTGTTAACCTTGTAAAACCTTGTTAATAATCAATGAAAGTGGAACAATGAATGAGATTCAAAACCTATGCATAAGGAATCAAGAATGGACATTAATGGACTGTTGGACATTGTGGACTGTTTTGGACAATTTAGGTAGTTTGATGAAAATTTAGTTTATGGTTGGTTGTGTACTTGTTTGTGTATGCCTATAATGTGTTATGAAGTTTTGGGTAATGATTTCATTTGGAAATCTGGACTAGAGTATAATTAAACTCTACTCCAATGTGAGTTTGTAAGCCATGCCCACCAACTATTTGGTTTAATGTCCAAGAAAATGATTTCTCTAAAGATCATGAAAACTAGTTACGATTAATTGTTGAAATGATGTTATAATGCATGGTGGAGTAATAGAAACATGTTTTTAAGTCATGTGTATTGGTTGTATAAGGTTTGTGAAGCAAAGAGGGAGAAATCGAATTTTTGTGCTAAGTTTCTGCAGAAGCAAGAAACTTTAAACTCCCTGGATGCAGAGTGGTGCGGCCGCGCCACTCCCAAGCTTAAAACCAGCGCGACCGCGCTGGTCTGCAGAAGCGATAAGTTGTGCTGCTCTGTCTTATTAATTTGATGCATGTTTACATAGACCTAACATGTTATAAGTACCCCAAAGCATATGTATGGCATGTTAGTATAATGTTAGAATGACCCCAAGCATCTAGAGGTTGGTTAGAGTAAGAAATAAACTAGAAATTTGCTACAGGAGGAGTAGCTCGGCCGCGCTACTCCCAGGCCAAAAAGCAGCGCGGCCGCGCCGTGCTGCAGAGTCGCCAAGTTGTTTCTTTTGAGAACTGAAGCTTGATGCAAGTGTATATGAGCCTCTTAAGCAGTAATACATGGAGCGAGACCCCCGTTTGGGTAAGAGTAGTGGCAATCAATGTTCGTAATGATTATAATGTGTTGATTAATGTAAGCCTATGTTTGGTGTTTATTGTGAGACTAATTGGTATTTGAATATGTGTTTAAATGCGTAGGACCTATTTAAGGACGATTAACGTCAAATAGTAGCAGCGCTTAAGGCAAGTTCTTCTTTAACCCTTGTCTAACCCTTATGTTGGGCAAGTTCTCTAACTTCATTCATTTACTATATTGGATGCAAGTTCCTTATCTTATACAAAAGACGTATATTGTGCAGATTTTTCTAATTCTTGTTTAAGTTGGTATTGCACAAATGTTCTATATTTTCCTAAAGCACACCAATGTGGTGTATTGAGCAAGTTTTCTAATCCTCGTCTAACCCTCGTGCTAGGCAAGCTTATCAACTTCATTCGATTATATTCTTACGAATGCTATTTAATGTTCAAAGTTCATATTTGCGCAATACATATATTATTGTGTGAATTCCATACTTATGCAAATCTTTCATATTTGCACAAGCGTTCAAGATGTGTTATTGACATAAACTGTTAAAGCTTTTAAGTTCACATTATGCATGAACTGTTTACGAAGAGTGTAAATGCCATTTCATTCGGCTAGACTAGTGTCCATGATTTAGAAAGCTATCCAAACCAATTGTTTTGGTGCGGATTCTTTGCAGAGATGAACAACCCTCATAGTAGGGAAAAATATATTTTTAGTCGGGGAACCGACACGCACGTAAGTAGAACTTTTGAGGCTTATGCATAACGCCGGGTATTTTAGGCTAATCACCTATTGTGCCTGTATTTGTTGTTTGGAGTTAATAGTGTAATACTGTTAATTCTAATAAAAGGTAAGTGCCATGGTGGCCACTCAGTGATTCCTGCAATTGAAACAATTTGAAATCCTTGAATTCATTTGATATTCATCCATTCCATAGTGACTCATCAGTAATAGTAAATATTTGCATTACAACTTGAGAAGTCTTACTTTTGATCATGCATTATCTTTATTGTTATACTTGCTGGGCAAACTTGTTGCTCACCCTTGCTTTCCTTAAAATATTTCAGTGGTTACCCATAGAGGCGAGAGCTCGGGAAAGGATAAAGGCAAAGGCAAAGGCAAAGCTACGGATTAGCTTTGTCCTACTATGTTATGATTATGCTATCTTTTAAGACTCGTTTAGAGATTATGTATTAAATTATGTCGTGTATTCAGACTTAGGTATTAGTCATTGTGTAATTTGTTATGTCAGGTATTTGTATTGGTATCGAGACTTGGGACGAGAGTATTTATGTTATATCAATGTAAATATTTCTATTATTCCGAAATTAGTTGTTAATAGTATGTGTATGAGTTGCACAGTGATGCACCAGATTCGTGGTTAAGGTAACCCGGATTTGGGGGCGTCACAGGTTGGTATCAGAGCTATAGGTTATAAACCTTAGGAAATGGAGAGTCCTTAGGCTATAACCTTGGAGAACATAGAGAAATAGAAAGCAATAAAACTCATGTAGAGTTTACGTGATATAGACTTCGATTAGAAAGTTAGTAGTGTCGTGAAATGTATTTTCATTCCATGTAATGGATTTATATTTTGTTAAGAGATACTGATAGGTTTTTTTTGTTTTGTCTTGTGTTTGTAGTATGCCAGAGATGGGCGAGCCAAGAAGAATTATGGAGGAAGAGCCACGTGACATCCATGTGGTGTTCGAGTCACCCCTTATAGTTGAGCCTATTACGGCAGTATCCCCAGCCGAAGAGGATTATGTGATGGAGTCTGATCTGGAGGAAGACCTGGAGGAGGACTTCGAGGAAGACCCCATAGGCAGTGATTCCTTAGATGAACCAGGAGAGGTGCCCCATGATGGTACCATATATGAAGATGATCTGTTAGGGGAGTATACTGATCGCATCATCGAGCTAGAGGATACAGTCCGAGAGTTGGAGCAGGAAGCTCAGGGACGACATGAGGTCTCTGTGCAGTTAGGGGCTATGGTCTACCGTCTCATGGCAAGGAATGTAGAACTGGTAGGAAATCTAGAGCAGTCCGAGCAGCGGGCAAGGAGCCTACAGGTGGAGAAGGAGGCTCTACGAGCCCAGCTAGAGGTAGAAGTAACTGACCGCATCCAAATTGAGGAACAGTGGGATGACGCCTTAGAGCGAGCTAATGACCTAGAAGGTGAAGTGAGAAGGAAGAGGAGGAAGATGAACCGGATGGGCTATGCATTCAGCACGGCTATCGGTAGATGGATAGATGGTGTCTGGCATTACCCGGCCGAGGAGGGGCAGACTCGCCACACTCTGAGTCGAGATCTGATGGTCCGTATGGGACATTTAGAGTATAACAGCGCTGTGGAGCGCGGTATGCTTGGATAGACTAGTTAGTTATGTGTCTAGCAGTACATGATTTTGTTTATGTAAATCCCGACCTTTTGTATTATGTGTGGGATAAGTTTTGTATACCCCAAGTCTTTATGCTTGACAGAGGGTACTATGCTAGTAAATCCCCATCTTTTGTGTATTAGGGGTGAATGGTGACGTTCATAGCGGTGTGCTATAGGACGATCACATATGATGTACTGGCTATTGACTTATTAATGAAATGTTCTTGTCAAATGTGTTGTTTAATTGTTGCATTTCTTGGTAAACATTTACGTGGTATAGTGAGATAGTAACAGTTGGATTCATTCCATTAAACAGAAGATGCCACCGCGTAGAATACCCGTTCAACGAACCCCTCAAGGGTCAGTGAATAATGAAAGAGGCCAAGCAGACCCCATGCAACGGCTAGCAGACCTACTTGAGGGAGTGTTCCAAGGCAGGATTGCAGGACCCGGAAACCCAATTCCCCCAACTACCCCGATAGCAAATTTTAAAGACTTCAAAAGTGTGGGACCCCCAGAGTTCAAAGGGACGACTGACCCGATAGAGGCCCAGTCTTGGGTTAAAAAAACCGAGAAGGCTTTTACCATTGCACGCGTGGGAGAGGACCAGAAGACTGCATTCGCCACCTATATGATGAAGGGAGAGGCGAACTATTGGTGGGAAGCCAATCAACAACGGGCCGGAGAAGGTGTAGTAACGTGGGAAAGATTCAAGGAACTGTTCTTCGAGAATTACTTCCCGAAGAGCATGAAGAGTTGGATGGAAGTGAAATTCCTAGAACTTAAGCAAGGGGATATGCCGGTTGCACAATATGCCGCCAAATTTAATGAACTCGCACGCTTTGCGCCACACCAAGTGGATACGGAAGATCGGAAGGCACAACGGTTCGAACAAGGGCTGAAGCTATGGGTGTACAGTAAGGTGTCAGTGCTCCAAATCGAGACCTTTAATGCTCTCCTAGAAAAGGCCATCATAGCTGAGGGTGGAAGTGAGGCCTTGAGTCAATATAACAAGGAAAGGAAGAATAAGAAAAACGGAGGCGACCATCGTGGAGGAAGTAGTAGCGGAGGAAGCAACTTGGGGAAGAGAAAGTGGGATAACAGTAACAATAGTACAAGCAATAATCCGACCGGAAGCAATCAGGGAGGATTCAAAAAGAGAATCGAGGCATGTTCAAAATGTGGGAAAAATCACTTGGGAGAATGTTGGGAGGGATGCAGTGTCTGTTATAACTGCGGCCAGGAGGGACATATAGCACCAAAATGCCCAAGTACGAAGAAAATCCATGGATGTTTCGCTTGTGGATCGGTCGAGCACCAGATCAAGGACTGCCCCCAAAAAAGAAGCAGCGGGGGAAGTGGCTACAAAGGGGGAAGCAACTAGCCAGCGACTGGTGGACCTGCTCCGCCTAGTCGACCAACTGCTAGGACATTCAACATGACGGCCCAAGATGCCATAGCTTCAAGGGACGTGGTGTCAGGTATTATCCCGATCAATGATATAAATTCTTACGTATTATTTGATTCGGGTGCTACCTATTCGTTTGTATCTGAGGAATTTGCTAGTCGATTGAATTTACCCCAAGAACGACTAGATAATCCATTGAGCGTAGAAATTGCTAACGAGGAGGTAATTCTCGTAGAATTCATATACCGTGATTGTGATGCTGTAATTAGGGGTCATAACCTAAAGGTAGATTTGATCCCGATTAAATTAGGAGAGTTTGATGTAATACTGGGAATGGATTGGTTGTATAACCATGCAGTAATAATTGACTGTCAGAAGAAAAGTGTGAACGTTCGGACCTCGAATCGGTCGAGGGTAGTATTTAATGGTAGCACGTCGCTTAGACGATCGTGTTGTCTTACGATGATGCAGGCCAAGAAGTTACTAAGAAAAGGGTGTGTAGGCTATTTAGCCTATATTGTAGACACAAAGAAGGAGGGAGTAGAAATAATAGATATACCGATAGTGAAGGACTTTCTAGACGTGTTTCCAAGCAATTTACCCGGTCTACCGCCAGACAGGGAAATTGAGTTTGCAATAGATTTAGCCCAGGGACGACACCGATTTCGAAAGCCCCGTATCGCATGGCGCCAGTGGAAATGATGGAATTGTTGATCCAACTTCAAGAATTGTTGGACAATGGGTATATTCAACCAAGTGTGTCTCCATGGGGAGCACCAGTTTTGTTTGTCAAGAAGAAGGATGGAACGATGAGGCTTTGTATCGACTACCGAGAGTTGAACAAGGCAACGATCAAGAACAAGTATCCATTGCCAAGAATCGACGATCTTTTCGATCAACTTCAAGGAGCTAGGCATTTCTCGAAGATAGATTTGAGGACCGGATATCACCAGTTGAAGGTGAGGAAGGAGGATGTGCCAAAGATTGCGTTTCGAACGAGGTATGGGCACTATGAATTTTTGGTGATGTCTTTCGGTCTGACGAACGCGCCAACAGCATTTATGGATTTGATGAATCGAATTCTCAAGCCATACTTAGACAAGTTTGCGGTAGTTTTCATCGACGACATCCTAATCTATTCAAAGACCGAAGAGGAGCACACCGACTATCTGAAGGCGATACTAGAAACGCTGAGGAGAGAGAAGTTGTACGCAAAGTTTTCCAAATGCGAATTCTGGATGGAAAGGGTACAATTTCTGGGGCATGTGATAGACAAAGATGGGATCTCAGTGGATCCTGCGAAAGTGGAAGCAGTGAGTAACTGGGATCAACCGAGAACGCCAATGGAAGTACGGAGTTTCTTAGGGTTAGCCGGGTACTATCGACGATTTATCCAGGACTTTTCTAAGATGGCGACCCCATTGACTAATCTAACGAGGAAGACTGTGAAGTTTGTGTGGACGGAGAATTGTAAGGAAAGTTTTACAGAGTTGAAGAAGAGATTGAGCGAGGCACCTGTGTTATCCCTACCGGATGATACAGGGGGTTTTGTAGTGCATAGTGATGCGTCACACCGAGGTCTTGGTTGTGTTCTTATGCAACATGGCAAGGTCATTGCGTATGCGTCACGTCAATTGAAGGACTATGAAAAGCGATACCCTACCCACGACTTGGAGTTAGCCGCGGTAGTTTTTGCCCTGAAGATTTGGAGGCACTATCTTTATGGGGAGAAATGTGAGATATATCCGGACCACAAAAGTCTGAAGTATATCTTCACACAGAAAGAGCTCAATATGCGACAAAGGAGGTGGTTGGAATTGATCAAAGATTACGACTGCGAAATTCTTTATCACCCGGGGAAGGCAAACGTAGTAGCAGATGCGTTGAGTAGAAAAGGAAGGGAGAACTTATTCAAGCTGACAACACAGGAGGAGCTAGTGAAGGAAATGGCGCGACTAGAGATAGAAGTGAAAAGTCCGAGAATGGCAGCGGAGCGCTTATTCGTAATGGAAGCTCGTCCGACGTTGCTAGATAAAGTAAAGGAGGCACAGAGAAATGATGAGGAATGTGAGAAGGTAAAGGAAAGAGTAGCAGAAAATGATGGAGAAAAGTTCAGATTGGATAAAGATGGTATCTTGCGATTTGAAGAACGTGTGTGGGTGCCAGCCGTGACCGAACTAAGAGAGGCAATCTTGCATGAGGCACATAACTCACCATATTCTGTTCACCCAGGAAGCACAAAAATGTACAGGGATCTTCGTCAACATTTTTGGTGGCCAAATTTGAAGTGAGAGGTGGCAGAGTGCGTTAGTAAGTGTCTCACCTGCCAACGAGTCAAGGCAGAGCATCAGAGACCGAGTGGACTACTTCAACCACTTAAGATACTAGAATGGAAATGGGAGCACATTACGATGGATTTCGTAGTGGGACTTCCAAGCACACAGAAGGGCTATGATGCAATTTGGGTTATTGTGGACCGATTGACAAAGTCAGCCCACTTTTTACCAATAAGGATCCGATTCAATTTAAATCAATTAGCAAGGTTGTATATAAAGGAAGTTGTTTCGAGACATGGAGTGCCGGTGTCAATCGTTTCTGATCGAGATCCGTGCTTCACGTCAAATTTTTGGTAGAGTTTACAGGAAAGAATAGGGACACAGCTGAGGCTAAGTATTGCTTATCATCCTCAAATTGACGGACAGAGTGAGCGAACAATACAGACGCTGGAAGACATGCTTAGAGCTTATGTGATGGATTTCAAGGGAAACTGGGATGACCACTTACCCCTCGTGGAATTCGCTTATAATAACAGTTATCACGCAAGTATCGGTATACCGCCGTACAAAGCTCTCTACGAAAGAAAGTGCAGAACACCGTTATGTTGGGATGAAGTCGGAGAGAGATGACTGTTGGGACCAGAACTAGTTCAGCAAACGACAGATATTGTTGGGACAATAAGAGCCAGATTGGTAGCAGCCCAAGATCGGCAGAAGAAATACGCAGATTTGCACCGTCAAAGCCGAGAGTTTGAAAGTGGTAGCTTTGTGTTTTTGAAGGTATCTCCCTGGAAGGGAAAGATCCGATTCGGCAAGAAAGGGAAGTTGAGCCCGAGGTTCGTAGGACCGTTTGAAGTCTTGAGAAGGGTAGGCGAAGTGGCGTACAAGGTAGCTTTACCTCCCGAGCTGGAGCATATCCATAATGTGTTCCATGTCTCAGTGCTATGACCATACAAGCCCGATTACAAGCACGTTATATCCTATGAGCCCGTCCAGATCGAGAAGGATCTCACGTACGAGGAAATTCCTATTCAGATAACTGATAGGAAGGAGAAAGTATTAAGGAATAAAGTCATACCATCGGTGAAGGTAGTTTGGCGAAACCACGATGTCGAGGAGGCTACGTGGGAGTTAGAGGATAAAATGAAGAAGAATTATCCCCATCTTTTTGCTTAGTTGTAATTCGCGGACAGAATTCTTATAAGGAGGGGAGGATGTAACGACCGCGAATTTTGCATGGCTTTGTAATATACGCTTATGATTATTATTTAATGAATGAATTTTTATTAATATTATTTTATGTGATGTGATTAAAGGTTATGTAATAACATAGATTATGTGTTTGCAATGATATTAAGTGTTGTTATTTGGTAGGACTTATTAAAATGATTTCGGAGAAATATCGCTAAAATTCTATTCGCGAGTTACTATTCACGCGGGCACTATTCGCCCCAAAAATCTCTTTTTCATTTATTTCGAATTTTCTAATTTTTGTCATGGTGTTAATGTGATGGATTAATAATCCAAGTGTTGGATTTTATTTTAGCCAAATTGGGATTTAATTAGAAGCCCCAAATTACTTAAGGGTGGCCCAAACCCATGATCCATGACCCGCGACCCGACCCATGACCCAACCCATGACCCATGAGGGAAATGGGTTAAATCATCAGCTGCAATTGAATGGAGAAGGAGTATACGGGTGGAAGAATGGGAGGAGAAGGAACAAGGAGAATCAAGAACATTTGGGAAGCAACAATTCCACATTGGGAAGAGCAAAAGCAAGCATGGAACATTTGGGAGAGGAAAAGAGAGCATGGAACAATTGGGGAGAAGGAGAGGGGGGACTACCCATACATGGGAGAGAAAAATTCCAGCCTCCCATGTATAGGGAGCTGGTCATGCATGTTCCTTCTTCACTCACCCGTGAAGCTCAGCTCATTTCTTCTATATATACTCCTCCCTTGCCATTCATGCATTCCTTTGTTCATTGTTGCTAAGTTAGAATCTGGAAATTGAGGGAGAGTTGTGAGAGTTGGAGTACGGGTGGTTTGAAGGAAGAAGAAGAAGGGGTGTAGCAGCTGAGTACCAATCCCATTTTCGTCCTCGAAGTTGCTTCAAGAGGTTAGTGTCATGGAGCCTAGCTCACTTTCCTTGTTGCTTCAATTTTTCAGTTTGATATTGATTGTTCTGTGGGGGTTTATATTGCTGGAAATGTTGAGTTAGTTCATAAGCATATATGAATGTTGTTAACCTTGTAAAACCTTGTTAATAATCAATGAAAGTGGAACAATGAATGAGATTCAAAACCTATGCATAAGGAATCAAGAATGGACATTAATGGACTGTTGGACATTGTGGACTGTTTTGGACAATTTAGGTAGTTTGATGAAAATTTAGTTTATGGTTGGTTGTGTACTTGTTTGTGTATGCCTATAATGTGTTATGAAGTTTTGGGTAATGATTTCATTTGGAAATCTGGACTAGAGTATAATTAAACTCTACTCCAATGTGAGTTTGTAAGCCATGCCCACCAACTATTTGGTTTAATGTCCAAGAGAATGATTTCTCTAAAGATCATGAGAACTAGTTACGATTAATTGTTGAAATGATGTTATAATGCATGGTGGAGTAATAGAAACATGTTTTTAAGTCATGTGTATTGGTTGTATAAGGTTTGTGAAGCAAAGAGGGAGAAATCAAATTTTTGTGCTAAGTTTCTGCAGAAGCAGGAAACTTTAAACTCCCTGGATGCAGAGTGGTGCGGCCGCGCCACTCCCAAGCTTAAAACCAGTGCGGTCACGCTGGTCTACAGAAGCGATAAGTTGTGCTGCTCTGTCTTATTGATTTGATGCATGTTTACATAGACCTAGCATGTTATAAATACCCCAAAGCATATGTATGGCATGTTAGTATAATGTTAGAATGACCCCAAGCATCTAGAGGTAGGTTAGAGTAAGAAATAAACTAGAAATTTGCTACAGGAGGAGTAGCGCGGCCAGACTCCCAAGCCAAAAAGCAGCGCGACCGCGCCGTGCTGCAGAGTCGCCAAGTTGTTTCTTTTGAGAACTGAAGCTTGAGGCAAGTGTATATGAGCCTCTTAAGCAGTAATACATGGAGCGAGACCCCCGTTTGGGTAAGCTTAGTGGCAATCAATGTTCGTAATGATTATAATGTGTTGATTAATGTAAGCCTATGTTTGGTGTTTATTGTGAGACTCATTGGTATTTGAATATGTGTTTAAATGCGTAGGACCTATTTGAGGACGATTAACGTCAAATAGTAGCAGCGCTTAAGTCAAGTTCTTCTTTAACCCTTGTCTAACCCTTGTGTTGGGCAAGTTCTCTAACTTCATTCATTTACTATATTGAATGCAAGTTCCTTATCTTATACAAAAGACGTATATTGTGCAGATTTTTCTAATTCTCGTTTAAGTTGGTATTACACAAATGTTCTATATTTTCCTAAAGCACACCAATGTGGTGTATTGAGCAAGTTTTCTAATCCTTGTCTAACCCTCGTGCTAGGCAAGCTTATCAACTTCATTCGATTATATTCTTACGAATGCTATTTAATGCTATTTAGTGTGAATTCCATACTTATGCAAATCTATCATATTTGCACAAGCGTTCAAGATGTGTTATTGACATAAACTGTTAAAGCTTTTAAGTTCACATTATGCATGAACTGTTTACGAAGAGTGTCAATGCCATTTGATTCGGCTAGACTAGTGTCCATGATTTAGAAAGCTATCCAAACCAATTGTTTTGGTGCGGATTCTTTGCAGAGATGAACAACCCTCATAGTAGGGAAAAATATATTTTTAGTCGGGGAACTGACACGCGCGTAAGTAGAACGTTTGAGGCTTATGCATAACGCCGGGTATTTTAAGTTGATCACTTATTGTGCCTGTATTTGTTGTTTGGAGTTAATAGTGTAATACTGTTACTTCTAATAAAAGGTAAGTGCCATGGTGGCCACTCAGTGATTCCTGCAATTGAAACAATTTGAAATCCTTGAATTCATTTGATATTCATCCAGTCCATAGTGACTCATCAGTAATAGTAAAGATTTGCATTACAACTTGAGAAGTCTTACTTTTGATCATGCATTATCTTTATTGTTATACTTGCTGGGCAAACTTGTTGCTCACCCTTGCTTTCCTTAAAACATTTCAGTGGTTACCCATGGAGGCGAGAGCTCGGGAAAGGATAAAGGCAAAGGCAAAGCTACGGATTAGCTTTGTCCTACTATGTTATGATTATGCTATCTTTTAAGACTCGTTTAGAGATTATGTATTAAATTATGTCGTGTATTCAGACTTAGGTATTAGTCATTGTGTAATTTGTTATGTCAGGTATTTGTATTGGTATCGAGACTTGGGACGAGAGTATTTATGTTATATCAATGTAAATATTTCTATTATTCCGCAATTAGTTGTTAATAGTATGTGTATGAGTTGCATAGTGATGCACCAGATTCGTGGTTAAGGTAACCCGGATTTGGGGGCGTCACAGATACCACTGTTAGGTTTGTATATGACGCGAACATGTAATCAAATTACATAAATAAAGCGGAAACGCGATAAAATCGGATTTTAAAAATTTTATACAAACCATCACCACGATCAATCTATATGCTCAATTAACGATATAAACAAAAGAGATAGAGATAAAAATTATACCCTCGTAGATCCGTGCTTCCTCGGGTACAAGTTCACCTCCTATTTCTTCGCGTTCTCCTTGAATTCCACCGACTAAATTCCTTTGCTTGATCAACGTTAGCCACCCAAGTGTTTGGCCTCTAGAGGTGATCCACCAAGGAAGAATAGTTATTCAAGAAGTTGGGTGTTGGCAAAACCCTAGTTTCTATCTCTATAAAAATTGCAAGTACTCTCCACAATCTAATGCAAGAGTGTGTAACCCTAATCTATGATAAGACATCTCTTATTTATAGATGTAGGAAAAACCCTTCCCTAAACTATTTAGGATTAGGGTTTCTATTATAATTAAACTCCTTTAATTAATTATGCTCCTAATCCAATTAGGAATTCATGTGTGAGTACTTCTATTAATTAATTCTCAATCCCTATTAGGAATTAAATAATAGTAAGAGTAATAATAATAATAAGACTCTTCTTATTAATTTATATTTAATATTTTCGAAATATTAAATAATAAATATTAATCTATTTAATTTATTTTATCCCCATAGATTAAATTAAAAACACTTAACTTATTATTATAATTATGTCATTTACTTCTTAAATAAATATTTTTCTTTTGCGGTGTGACCCTTTAGGTTCTCCATATTAAACCGGTTGTGAATAAATCAATTAGAACAATTCTAATTTTATTTAAATAAATAAATTTAACTATTTAATTCATTTAAATAAATAATATTTATTCTACAATAAGGGTAAGCCCCCTTAGCGATCAACGACTTTCCAGATAATATAGATTTCAACATTAATCACAAAAGAACCTTTCAGTGAGTAGTTACCGTACAATTCAATCCTTCCACCATACAATGTCCCAATTAAATATAAGACATGGATTTACTGTCAAGTTTTATTTTATTTAATTATATATATTTCGATTCCCAAATGCACAACTTTAAATAATGCAAATTAGAAACTCCTTTCTAATTTCATTCTGCCTTGGCCAAGGACTACTGAGTTGTCATTTATCGAATCACATAGGACATTCACATCTTTTACTAGACGTGGTAGATTCTTTGTTGATCATTCACCTATCTCCATGTACAACTTATTATACCCAATTATACCCTTTGATATACCCTAAAGGTCTTAAGGGACATGTCAAAGTATAACTCATCATACACAAGATACTATGATGATCTCAAGTCCAAAGATCACTTGTACTACTATCACTATAGGAATTCCTATTGACAGGCGAGTAAAATTCCATTAGATATTCCTTAGCGAGCCACGTTCAGTGAACTTATTCTCCAATAAGCACCTACGTCTTGCTTTAGTGTCTCCACACAAATGATTGTGAGATTAATCATCCTCTTCTTAAGAGCAAGCAACGTATGTACTAATCTATTCGGATTCACTAATCCCCTATTTAGTAATCCAACGATTAGGAACAATTTTAGTTTGTGAGCTATCTAGAATTTAGATCTCATTAGCATGATCACCATCATGATTCTAAAAGCATTGCTCAAAACTATGGGTTTATCACATTTAATATAACAACACTATGTAGATAATATAAAATGCCTTTTAAGAAAATCAATTCTTTTATTAATAAATGAATAAGATTACAAAGTATATGCTACATCACTAATTGCACGTTAGGGGCTCGACTTATTACACTTTGCACCCTAGCATATTCTTAGAATATTCTTCTAAGCTCCTCAATGAAATATCTTTCAAGCTAGACAATGCAGCTTGCAATTTGAACTTATCTTCTAAGCTCCTCAATGAAAATATCTTCCAAACTTGACAATGAAACTAGCAATCTAAGCTCCTCAATGAAAATATCTTCCAAGCTCGATAATGCAGCTTGTAATTGAACCTATCTTCTAAGCCCCTCAATGAAAATATCTTCCAAGCTCGACAATGCACCTTGCAATTGAACCTATCTTCTAAGTTCCTCAATGAAAATATTTTACAAGCTCGACAATGCAGCTTGTTACTGTAAGCACGACAAATCACTTTGTCATTCTCAAGCACGACACAACAACTTGAAAAAAAATAATTTGTCAGGATGCTTCATGGTGAAATCGTGAAAAGCACGACAAATCATTTTGTCAATGTAAGCACGACTAAGCAGCTTGACAAAAAAAATTTATTTGACTTAATTCATCGTTTATATAATATAATCACAAAATAACTGCTTCGAAATATCATTTCGATCTTTATTACTAACATGTGTTACAAAATTTGAATCTCATTAGGGCTTAAGGTTTTAAACTTCTCGATACCTAGTTTTAGGTCACTAAATTAACCTCTGACCATATACGATCGTATTTATAAGCCTCATAAATATTCAGGGTATTACATTCACCCCTACTTCAAAGAATTTCGACCTCGAAATTAACTTTACAGCTAACTTTAGTCATTCAATATCATATTTATAAGTTCTATAAATATTCAAGATATTACATTCTCTCCTCCATATAAGATTTTCGTCCTCGAAATTCCAGTATAGGCATTTTTAACACTATTTTTACGAGTTTTTTTTTATCTCCAAAATTTTACGCAGGCTATATCCTAAGGTACTCTTACCTTAGAGCTATAACCTAATGCTCTGATACTGTAACTGTGACGACCGTGAATTCTGAATATCCTTGTAATTCGAATTTATGTATATTAATGAATATTATGAATTTTAGTAACATCATTTTGTGTTACATGGTTGTGTGACAACCTGGATTATGTGAATGTATAAATTTTACGTGCTATAGTTTCGTCTAGGTGAATAAATTGATTTCACGTATTTTGCTAAATCACTATTCACGAGTTACTATTCACGAGTTACTATTCACTAGTCACTATTCACGAGTTACTATTCACGAGTCACTATTCACGAGTCACGAGCTACTATTCATGCCAAATTATTTTTACGTTTTTTTCGATTTCTGTTAACTTCGCCAAAGTGTGTATGCGAAGAGATAATTTTTACAAATGTTAGAATTTTTATTTGAGTCCATTGGTGATTTAATTAGTACGGGAAATGCTTAATACGGGTGTTCCGAATAAACGGACAAACCCCGTATTTATTATTTTTACCTAAGCATTTGCATGACCCGAGTGGGGATTTAAATTAAAAAGCAAAAATTAGCATTTTGGATTATTATTAGAATAACATATGGGTGATGTGGAGAGAGAGAGGAGCCAATTGGGTATATATATTCATGCCAGTATTTATGCAAGTATTTGTGCATTGTCTGGCAATAAGGGAGACAATATAGGGGACACGGAGCAAAAATGGGAGGAAAAGGAGGAAGTGTTTTAGCAATTATTTTGGCTAATTGATTAGGCCTAATAAGCCAAAATGTTTACCACCTTTACTTCTCATTTTCCATAATCTCTCCCGTAGCCAATTTCAGAAAAGAGAAGAAGAAAGTAGGTAGCAAACCCATTTCCTTCTCCCACACAATTCCATCATATTCATCCTCTCCCCATTCAAGCTCAATTTTAATTCATTGCTAGGCAAAAGAAGATAGTAAAAAGTTGGGAGCTAAGCAAGAAAAGAGGAGAGAGAGAGAGAGAGATTCATCTTCTCCATCTTCATCTTCTTCATTAAACCTTCACCATTCTAGAGAGAGAAACAAGTGGGTGTGAGCTAAGCTTGAAGAAAGGAGTTTGGAAGAGCTCAAGGAGTTTAAGGAAAGGTTTTGGCAAAGCTCTAGAGGAGTTCTATCATCCAAGAAGTAGCTAGAAGAGGTAAACAACCTATCCAAATCCATTTCCCCTTAGTTTCAAGTTTTCCTTATTTATTAAGCTTCTAACTCGTTGGGTTGAAGTTGTTGTTGTTATGGTTGTTTTTGATTGTTCATGAATGATTAATAATGATGTTTAGAAGTTTTATAAATTATTAATAACATGAAAGTGGAACAAGAATGAATGAAATCCGAACCCATGCATAAGGAGGAGGAAAACGGACAAAAATGGACTACTATGGACAACGGACTAATTTAGAGGACTTTTGTAGCTACCTTTCATGTTTTATATTATTGTTTGTTGTTATGATGTTATACTTCCATGGGTTATGAGAATATCCCAGTTGAAATGGAGTAAAAAGGTGTTAAAATGAATTCGTAGCAAGAGTTACGCTAAAACATGTTAGAAAACGTAGAAAAGATGTTTAGTGTCCATTCAATCCATTTCTGGTATTTAAGGTGTTTGCATGAGATTCTAAGCTTCTGAATCACCTCATTCCGACCCCGGATGAGGGAGTTATGGTAATTTGAAGCAAATCATATGAATGATAGTGGATAAAGAGCATGAGTTGATGTTTTGGCCAAAGATTTGGCTATGTTAATGTTAATGGGTGTTTGTAATTTTTTGATATGTTGTAGATCTATGTCTTAGGAGTCCATAGAATCCGAAATGGACTGATTTGGACGTCTAGAGAAGAAGTTATGAGGATTGGAGTGAAGGAGGGTCAAAAAAATCGCGAAGTCTAGCAAGGCATGCCGACAGCTTCGACGTCCGGTGGGAAAATGGCCATAACTTTCTCATACGGACTCGGATTAGGGCGATTCAAGATGATTTGGAAATCTTAGAGATAGACCTACAACTTCCATTAATTAGAATTAAAAATTTCTACCTGGGAAAATTCTTAAATTGGCCATCTTTAGGGCTGTTGTGCGGTTGGAGGCAATCGAAGGGTGTCGGCCATGCATATAAGCACATGTAATGTTCCCGATAATATAAAATGATGTTCTAAGTTTTAAAACATGAATGTTATGAATTATAATGATACTTAGCATTAACCAATACGTTTTAGATAAATCGAATAGGCGTGCTAGGTGTACAAAATTACTTGTCACTTGGGCTTTTGAGTGGGCAAGTTTGACGTACGGGCGTGCAAGCGTCGTAACGTCGTAACTAGTGTGTATAACCTTGTTTAATATTTTGTTTCTAATAAGTGTGAAACATTATAGAATAGTATAAACCAATATTTGGTATTCATTATGTCACTAATTGTCATGTGAATATATAATAAATGTGTAGGGTATTTGAAGAGCGTATTTTATAATTCTGTAGCAGACGCTCGAGGCAAGTTTCCTATCCTAACTTAATTTACTTTTTGAGCAAGTTCTCTATCTCACTTAATTTATTAGTGGTTTAATTATTGTAAATTACTCCACGTCAAAGGTAATTATTGATATTCGCACCATGTGCATTTAAATTCACGATCTATTGTTAGACTGTGAAATATTTATGTTTTTCATTCATGAACTATTTAAGGAATAGTCTACGCCATTCGTTCTGGCTAGACATATGCAGGTTAATATTTTATTTAAAGCTATCAAAACCAGTAGTTGGTAAGGATTCTTGGACTGAGAGAGCAACCCTTATTAGGGGACTATAAGTATCGGTTATCCGATGCAGTCAGGACTTAATGTTATGCATATACATGGGGTACAAGAGGCTGATCCCCTCAAGTACTACTGACGGGGCCAGGTTTTAAAAGGGTTGGTTGAATGATTGACTCTTTGGCCAAAAAGTTCATAGTCTATTGGACTACTCAGCAGTAAATAATCAATATTC
Source organism: Aralia elata (assembly GCA_034770075.1). Taxonomy (NCBI): domain Eukaryota; kingdom Viridiplantae; phylum Streptophyta; class Magnoliopsida; order Apiales; family Araliaceae; genus Aralia; species Aralia elata. The sequence continues at coordinate 36,048,163 of CM068382.1, forward strand.
ATTTCTTCATTTGAACTTTGGTTATATTATTCAGTTATTTCATCATTGTTCTTAAATTATTGAACTATGAAATTATTATTCTTATTCATTCATGATATATCTTTATTATTCATTTTAAACTTGCTGAGCAAATTAGTTGCTCACCCTTGCTATATCATGAACAAATTGCAGTTAAGCCGGAGAGTTCCAAAGCGGACAAAGGCAAAGGAAAGCTTAAAGAGTAGTCGCGTGAATAACATTTATGTGTTACTATCCTGTTATGTAATCATGGAACCTATTTGTATTATTTGAATATTTCATGATGTATTTTAATTGAGGTTATAGACCTTGGGACCGTAGTAAACCTTTTGTAATAAACAATCTATGTTTATTTGTTTCCACATTAGTTGTCATATGTTGTTTAGAGGTGCATGAATGTATTTTATCGTGAGCACCAAACTCGAGGTATTGGTACCCGAATTTGGGGGTGTCAGTAACGAATGCAATTTTGTGATTGAATAAAAATATTTATTGCATTATATACATATTTTTATTAATTTATTGAGCTGAATAAATAATTTATTAAGTTTTGTGGAATGTGTATATGTTGAGTTTAATAATGTTAAATGTTATTTGAATGTGATTTGTTATGTTTATTCTAATTTAATTTAATAATTAAATTAGATGATGAAAAGATTTATTTGAATAAATAATTTATTTGAATAATGTAATTCATTTGGTATTATTGTTATTGCTTTAATAAATTTATTATTTAAGTTTGTAAGGTTTAATTGAATTTATTTAATAATAAGTTCAATTAAATTAGAAGTGTGACATTTTAAACTATATGTTATGATGATTTATTAAAATAAATAAGAAAGTGTTTAATTCAGTTTTACCAAACAAGGCCCTATGATCTTTGTTTGAAAATAATGGGTTATTTTATTTGTGTTTTACCAAACAAGGTCTTATGACTTTTAGTTAGAGTAATGGATTATTTTATTTAGTATTTGCCAAACAAGCCTTAGAGGCTTTTGAATTTTTTTTAACTGATAGATATTATATCATACGTTATTATTATATTAAGTATCAGTTTTTATTTTGTTTTTATTTCATCAGTTTTATTTTTAAAAGAACGTCAGTTAAAAAGAAAGAAAGAAAAACAAAGAAGAAGAAACACAGAGCTTGAGAGAAAGAAAAGAACTCTGTGAATTTGAGAGTTGAGAGAAAAGAGAGAAATTGTGAGAGAAGCTTGGAGATTGGAGAAAGAATTTCCAAAATCAAAGAAGGTTAATCAAGTTTTAAGCAATAGAAGGTATAACTCTTGCTAAATTTTGTTCTTCACTGTATTTTGTTTCTCTATATAAAAACTTGTTGGTTCAAAACATGAATTATTTGATTATAGTTGTTGCAATTGATATAAAGCATGTATTAGAGATTATGTGATGATTATAAACTAGTTTGAAGAAATAATTCATGAAAACATGCTTTAGAATTGAGTTCTTAATTTTACAGAGCTCTATTTCATGTATGGCATATTTGTATGAAAATTGATGATTTAATTTGGTTATTAATCAGTGATTTAATAATTGTTTATGATTATTTGATGAAAAATAAGAATAATGCAAGAAGAATGGTTTTAATTGGTTGAAAAATGAATTTACAGAGCTTGATTTCATGAAAATGGTTAAAACTTGAATATTTGGTTTTAACAATGAATTTTTGGTTTTAAATTGGTTGATTATGTGTTTTATAATGCTTAGATTGATTAGAAACATGTTGGGTAATTATTTTATATCATATTTGATGTCTGGGTATGTTTAATTTGTATATTGGATGGTAGAATTCGGAAAATTTTGGCCAAATTTGGCCTAAGTTTTCACTGGTTCGCGAACTGTAGAAGGTGTCAATTGCGTCTACCGCCCCGGCGGTAGAAATGAGCTAAGATTATCGCCCCGGCGACAGCCTCGCCCCGGCGACGATTTTGTTAAGTTTTTTCTCGCCCCGGCGAGAATCACTGCTGTTAAAAAAAAATTTATTATTATTATTTTGTTTTCTTTTCTTGGAAGTTATGATGCATAATTAAACTTATATTAATGTATTAAATGACTAAAGAATTTCCAAGATGGTTGCTAACTAGTACTTGTTGACTATGGTATGCTAAATGAGATGTTATGATAAAAGAGCAAGCTTAGAATGCTTTTAATCTTGTGACTAATTATATTACCATTTTACAATTAAATGTTTAGGTTGTTTAAGGATCGTGAATTACTTAAATTTGTAATCTACGCTTGAGGCAAGTTCTTTATCTCAATTCAATACTTTTACGTTGAGCAAGTTGTTCTTTCCTTTTAACTTGTTAATTTATTCAAAACAAGTTTATTTATATTGAGCAAGCTTATGGACCTTACCTTATTGATATTCAAGCAAGGTTACTATCATGTTACGTACTTAAGATTTATTCCAATCATTGTTTATTATTCAAATTTCGAGTATAGTTTCTATTGAACGAACTCTATTGATGAATTAGACTAGCAAACCCTTATTGATTCAGCTAGTCCTTAGTTGATGAGAGATTTCAAAGACTTAGAATATTTTCTATACTTGTTCCAAGCCAAGTTTCTTTTGGTACGGATTCAGACGATAAACTGAGATGAACAACCCTAATATAGGGGATTACTTACGCGATAGCGTTAAAATGTTTGTGCACAATACATTGTACAAAGGGCTGATCCCCCTGAGTACGAGATGTTGGTCCATAGTCTATATGACTGTTAAAGGTTACGGTAGAGATACTTGTTAACCTAGGACATAGTTCGAGGTCTTGTGACCCTCAGATATAACTTCTAATTCTTGAAATCTATTTTTCTTTGAATCGAGCATTCAAACGAGCTTTTAGACTTTGATCATTTATTGACTGAGATTCAGAAAACTATTATTCCTCAGTTGAAATCCATTTCATTTAAATATTATTGTTATCGTACTTGTGAGCAATTGTTTTCTCACTCTTGCATTAATCATTGCAGCTAAGCCAGAAAAGCAGGACGAACCGTCCACGAGTAAAGGCAAGGGCAAGATGCCAAAGTAGCAAGAGATTTATCATCCATTTGATGTTTATTTGTATCAAAGACTTGTTTAAAATTATGTTTTATTCCGCATTTGATGTATTAAGGTTAAGATAACCTAGGATTTGATTGTTTAATAGTTTGGTGATGTAACCCATTTTGGGTAGATGGTTTCTTTAAGTTTATTTAATTGTTTTTAATTATGGGTAGATAGATGTGAATGAATGAGATAGTGAACACTAAATCTGTGGGAATTAAGTACCTGGATTTGGGGGTGTCACAGATACCATAATGTGACGTCCCGAAAATCCACCTGCTAGCTTCTTTTAGCCAAGTCGGATTTCGTGCTCACGTGTACAACCTTTACATAATGTTATAGAAATCTTGACTTCTAATATCAGAGTAAAGTGCGAAAAAGTGATAATATTATAAAATACCATTTGTTCATTGTTACAACATTCCCAGATAACTTGTTCTTATTACAAATAAATCCTAAAAGACTTAAAAATAAATCTCCATTTATCTATCCAAGACTTGCAGTATTAGCAACCAGTTAATTCCCAGGAAAGAGGGGGCTTTCCTCATCTGAACTTTCTAGACATTGCCAATAATGTTACTCTAGCATAGTTTAAATGACTTCTACATCTTCAACTTAAATCTTTATACCTTTATAACAGATCTAGTGTTCAAGCTTAACTAGTTAACCACCTATTAGATATTCCATAATATATAACTTCTAACTATCCAAGGTTCACAGTATCCCATAACAGATAATAGTTCTCGTCAGAACGTTAACTGTGTTTGGATACCCTCACTTGGATATATAGATTTATATTTGATGTATATCTCTTTCATATCGATAGTTCCTATCTATTTGACATTCACAGTATTAATGATAAGATTGTCCCTAGAACTGAGGGGTGCATTCCGGTAAAGATGGCACCTTACCGGCGCTCATTAAATGTAACCCCAAAGCTTATAGATCTCTCCATATCATTCAAATACCCTCATTCAGATGTATAGTTCGTATGGATACTGTATTAGCTTAGTACAACTATTCTAAACAATTTAAAGATCAGAGTATAACGTATTCGATATAATAATGGATGATAATATATTTTATATCATTAAGTTCAGTTATATCGTTCTCAGTACTAAGTTATTACAACAAAGCATTTAAAAGACTTAAATAAAGTAAAACTAATTAACACGGTCGTTTCCCTTTAGTCGTCTCTGAAGTTCCGGAATTATCATTTAAGACTGCAAAAGAGATTATATGCAAGAATGAGCTACAAATTCTCAGCAAGTTTATTTAGAAACGTGAACACAATGTGCTCGAGTTAAAAGATGTCAAAGAGATTTAGTATAACTGAGGGTTCAGTACAAGAACCATATATTTCAACCAGTTCTGTCTGTCTTTAATGACTTAGAACAGCTTTGTTCGGATATCTCATAGGGGATCGGCCTACTAATATCCTAGGAGTATGCATATCATCCTACAATTTTATGTCAATATATAATCGACGATTTTCAACCTTCCACAAAGGCATTTTATTTCTCAGTATAAGATGTCGTACCAAAACAATTTGGTTTGACACAACAATTTATGTTCGAATAAACAATATATGAATAATGATTCATTTCTTAAGTTATACTGAACAAGAAGCAATAACTTCACAATAATTGATAGCAAGATGTATAATACTTGCATAAATGTAACAAGGTTTGGAGACTTGCCTCGTATATCTTTTACAGTTAATATAACGGTCTAAACGTTCATCGTAAATCCTATACGATTATTAGCGTACATAACTAGTTAAACGTTTACTAATTAACAATTAGCGCTTATAATTAAAACTTCCTCTACTATACATGAAATAATTTCAGCATTATAATTGTTTATAGAATGAATATTTTGCAACTATATTTAAAATAAATTAAGCATTATAATTGCTTGCAAAATGAATATTCGTTTACTATGTTTGAAATAATTCGAGCATTATAACTACTTATAAAATAAATATTCGACTATTATATTTGAGATAATTTTAGTATTATAACTGCTTATAAAATGAATATTCTTACTAAATAATTGAAGAAAATCGGACATAGTAACTGCTTATAAAAGTATATTTTCTAATATATAAGAAAAATAAATTGGACATTATAACTGCTTGTAAATAGGACTTTTGTACTATATACTTAAAATAATTTGGGCATTATTATGACACTCCTCCAAAATTTTGATGTGAAACGTGGATCTCTGTCTGATACTATTGATACTAGAACTCTGTGCCTTGAGATAATCTCTTTGACGTATAACTTTGCCAGCTAATCCAAAGTGAATCTGATTTTGATTGGCAAGAAATGCGCTGATTTCGTCAGTCTGTCAACTATGACCCATATTGCGTCATAACCCTTATGAGTAGTTGGAAGCCCTACAACAAAGTCTATTGTGATATGCTCCCACTTCCATTCTGGTATCTCCAAGGGCTGTAACAAACCACTTGGTCGTTGATGCTCTGCTTTGACTTTCTGACAAGTTAAGCACTTCGCAACACACTCAGTAACTTCCCTTTTCATGTTTGGCCACCAGAAATGTTGGCGAAGATCCTAGTACATCTTTGTACTTCCCGGGTGTATCGAAAATCGTGAGCTATGAGCTTCGTTCAAAATGTCTTCTCTGATCTCCAGCACTGACGGAAACCAGATTCTGCCTTCAAATCTCAACAACCCTTCGGTATCGATTTTGTATTTAAACTCTTCTCCCTCAAGCACTCTTTTCTGTATCTTAATACATTCCTCATCTTGAAGTTGCACTTCCTTCACTTTTTCCAACAAAGTTGGTTGGGTTTCCATCTGAAATAATTTTTCATTAGGCTCTGCCAGACCCTTCACCTCTAACTCCAATTTAGCCATTTCCGCTACGAGCTTCTCCTGAGCAGTTAATAAAAATAGTTTCTCCCAACCTTTTTTACTCAAAGCGTCGGCAACCACATTAGCCTTCCCCGGATGGTATAGAATTTCGCAATCATAGTCTTTGATCAATTCTATCCATCTCCTCTGCCGCATATTCAAATCCTTCTGTGTGAAAATATACTTCAGACTTTTATGGTCTGTATATATTTCACACTTCTCCCCATAGAGATAGTGCCTCCAGATTTTCAAAGCAAACACCACGGCTGCTAACTCCAAATCATGGGTCGGATACCCTTTTTCATAGTCTTTTAGTTGGCGCGATGCATATGCAATAACCTTACCATTCTGCATAAGCACACAACCAAGTCCTTTATGCGATGCGTCGCTATATACCACAAAATTTCCTGTATCATCTGGCAAAGACAACACAGGTGCCGAGCTTAGTCTCTTCTTTAGCTCTTGGAAACTCTCTTCACACTTCTCCGACCAAACGAACTTCACTGATTTTCTTGTTAAATTCGTCAACGGAATGGCATCCTGGAGAAATCTTGAATAAAACGCCTATAATAACCTGCCAAACCTAGGAAACTCCTCACTTTTGATGGTATTTTCGGCTGATCCTAGTTTATCACAACTTCCACTTTAGCTGGATCCACCGAAATCCCGTCTTTATCGATAACATGCCCAAGGAATTGAACACGCTCCAACCAAAATTCGCACTTTGAAAATTTTGCATACAATTTCTCTTTCCTTAACACCTCCAGTGTCGCCCTCAAATGCTCCACGTGTTCTTCCTGAGTTTTGGAGTAGACCAGAAAGTCATCTATAAATACCACTACAAACTTATCCAAAAATGGTTTGAATACTCTATTCATTAAGTCCATGAATGCTGCAGGCGCATTCGTTAAACCAAATGACATAACCAAAAACTCATAGTGACCATATCTAGTTCGAAATGCCGTCTTTGGTATGTCTTCCTTTCTCACCTTTAACTGATGGTACCCATTTCGCAGATCTATCTTTGAAAAATATCTCGCTCCCTTCAATTGGTCAAACAGGTCATCGATCCTTGGCAATGGATACTTGTTTTTAATCGTGACCTTATTCAACTCTCTATAATCAATGCAAAGACGCATTAATCCGTCCTTCTTCTTGACAAATAACACCGGCGCTCCCCACGGCGAAACGCTCGGTTGAATATACTTTTTATCCAGCAACTCTTATAATTGCACCATCAACTCCTTCATTTCTACTGGAGCCATTCGATATGGGGCTTTTGATATAGGGGCTGTACCCGGTGCTAAATCAATCACAAATTCAATTTCTCTATCTGGTGGTAATCCCGGTAAATCATCAGGGAACACATCCGCAAAATCCCTAACTACCGGTATCTCCTCCAGCTTTGCACCCACCTTTTGAGTATCAACTAGGTAGGCTAGATATCCTATACATCCTTGTCTCAACATTTTCCTGGCTTGCATCATCGTCAGACAACTCGTTTGTCTAGGCGACTTGCTACCATAAAACACTACCTTTGACGGAGTCATAAGATTTACACACTTCTTTTGACAATCAATAATTGCCCCATGGCTTTTTTCGCAGTTACTGCATGCCTCCACCTTTTTTTCTGACTTCCCTGCTGACTGGGACCAGAGATACTATCACTCCACTTTCTCTTTTGATTGCTTCCACCATGGCTAACACTTACTTTATTATCATTCTCACTCTTCTTTTTCTTCTGCTCTTGGTTGTATCTAGACAGAGCATCACTCCCTCCTTCAGCGATAATCGCCTTCTCTAATACTGCCGCAAATAAATTCAGTTGAAACATTGAAACTCGGCTATACAGCCAGGGCTTCAGTCCCTGCTCAAACCTTCTAGCCTTTCGCTCATCCGTGTTGACCTGATATGGCGCAAACCTCGCCAACTCATCGAACTTTGCAGCATACTCAGGTACCGTCATGGTACCTTGCTTCAACTCTAGAAACTGCACCTCCATTTGATTCTACGCGCTTGCCGGAAAATAGGTCTCGAAAAATATTTCCATAAATCGCTCCCACGGTATTATCCCTTGCCCACCTCGGGTTTTATTAGCTTGCCACCAGTAGCTTGCTTCTGATTTGAGCATAAATGTTGCAAATGCAGTCTTCTGGTCCTCGTTGACCCTAGCAACATCAAATACTTTCTCCATCTCCATGACCCAGGTTTGTGCCTCGATTGGATTCATAGACCCTTGAAATTCTGGGGTCCAACAACCTTGAAATCTTTAAAGGTCGTGGCCTGAGCTTGGGGTTGATTCGCAAATGCTCCCGTTAGCAAATTTACCAGCTGTTGCATTGGATTAGCGTTGACTTCTTCGTTGTTATTGGTAGATCGCTCAGGGGTCTGTTGACGGGTTTGTCTTCTTCTTGGCGGCATCTTACTGTTAAGAATTCGCGCTATTAGATTATTACTCAATTACTTAAACATTTGAGTCTTAACTTAAACATTTATAAACAACACTTTACACATAGCACATCTGATAAGCTTTCGCATTTAATTCATTTACTGCTTCAAAACATAATAAAATAGCATCATAATTATTTACATCATATATCCTGAAATTGTAAAGTTCCAGGATTACATCATTATTCTATCCCATTATATAAAACTGGGATTTACAACTTATTAATTTTCATAGATTTTCATACTAGCACCTCTAATCCTAATCTACTAGACATCCCACGGCGCACAGCTTCCTCGCGTTCCTGCTCCAAAATACGAGTCACCATTCTTCGACCCATTATATCTGGATGACGATGAACTCGATCCTGAGCTCTATTTACTGTGGTGTGAAAAATATATTCCATCTCATCAATATTGGCCTTCTTTGACCGCACCTCACATTCAACACGATCTGTGCGATTAGCCTCCCTCAACCAAGCCTTTTCAGCTCTAACCCGCTTAGCTGACTCCTCTTTCAATTCTTCTCGTACCATATCATTTCTAGCCAATAGCTGACCTCATCTGTACTCAGACTAAGCTAGTCTCTGCTCGACTTCTGCAAGACGTGATGAAAGGTCTTGGATCTCTACATCCTTCTGCTCTAGAGCGGCTTGACATTCCACCACTTGATCTTCTAACTCCTTCTTTTGGCTCTCTTCATGAACCAGCTTCCACTCCACGTCCCCAAGATGTATATCGAGCTCCTCAATCTCACTGTTCTTCTGCTCCAAGACAGTCTGTCGCTCAGCCAGTTGCCCCTCTAATTCCTCCACTCTATCTTGAAACTCTATGTTGCGATCATACACCTGCTCATACATCTGAGCACCTAAGGAAGATAGTGGTATCTCCTCAGGGTCTTCCTCCTCCTCCTCAACCTCTTCAGGATCTTCCTCAGGATCTGACTCAGGCTCGTACTCAGGTTCTACAACAGTGGTCAGTGGGGTTGGTTCTCTCGAAACTAGCTGCTCCCAGACCGTATGAATATCTCGGGACTCCTCCTCCCTAGCCTGGCTGGGTTCTCCTCTATCAGTCATCCCGACAACAAAATTTTAAGTTTTAATTACTACTCGATAATACTCGCAAGCACATAAGTTTGTTATCAAATAAGCACATAACACATAATCATTTTATTGTCTTTTATGAATTTCCGTAATCCATTCCTTAGAACTCGATAAGAGTTTGTCACCACTATATTCTCTATCTTCTAAAAGGCTACTACCCTAAGGTTTTCCCCACCTAAGGTTCATAACCTACAGCTCTGATACCAACCTGTGACACCCCCAAATCCGAGTACCTCAACTCCACAGATTTGGTGTTCACTATACCATACATTCAAGACTAACTACCCATGATAAAGGTAATATAATTAAACTGAATGAAACATCTTCCCACAAAAAGGGGTTACAACTCAAATCTCTTCAGTAAATAAATTCCAGGTTATCTAACCTCTATTACATCAGTGCGGAATTAAAATATAATTTTAAACAAGTCTTATTACAAATAAACATCAAATGAATAACAGGTCTCTTGCTACTTCGGCATCTTGCCCTTGCCTTTACTCGTGGACGGCTCGTCCGATTTCTCTGTCTTAGCTGCAATATTTTAGTGCAAGAGTGAGCAAACAATTGCCCACAAGCATAATAACGATAACAATTGAATAATTAATGAAATAGATTTCAACTGAGGTATTGTAGTTTTCTGAATTCAAACAATAACCAATCGAGATATGAAAGCTTAATAGGATACTTGGCTCAAGAACTGATTATAGAATCCAAGGTTTAAAATTGTATCTGAGGGTCACAAGACCTCGAACTATGTCCTAGGTTAACAAGTATTTCTACCGTAACCTTTAACAGTCTTATAGACTATGGACCATCCATCTCGTACTCAGGGGGATCAGCCTTTTGTACAATGTATTATGCACAAACATTTCAATGCTGTCGCGTAACTAATCCCCTATATTAGGATTGTTCATCTCAGTTAAGCATCAGAATCCGTACCAAAAGGAACTTGGTTCGGAACAGTTTTAAAATATTCAAAGTCTTTAGAACGCTCATCTACTAAGGACTAGCTGAATCAATTAGGGTTTGCTAATCACTAAAACATTTGATTCATCAATAAAGTTTGTACAATAAAACTTTTGTTCGAAGTTTGAACAACAATCGACGATCGAATAACAAATAACTGGAATAAAGCTTCAGTACTTAATCATGATAACAACCTTGTCTGAATAACCATAAGCTAAGGCTAATAATTTTGCTCAATGGAAATAACAAGTTTAAGGGAGGAAAACTTGCCTCGTGCGTAGATTACAGATTTAAATAATTCACGTTCCTTAATCGACCTATACATTTCGATTATAAAATGGTAACAATACTTAGTTACAGAACAATATACACTTTAAAATTCGATCTTATCCTATTTCATTGTAACATCTCGATTGTCATTCGATAATCAACAAGTACTTGCTTAACAACCATCGTGGTATCTTATTAGTCACTTTATACCTTAATATAAGTTTTAAACTTGTTTATAGCATCATAGCAAAATTACAAAGAAAAATAAGAATTTAAAATTTTAGTTACTGTTCCTTCGCCGGGGCGAGAATTTACTTAACTAAAATCTCGCCGGGGCGAGACTTCGCCGGGGCAAAGATTTCCTTAACAATATTCTCGCCGGGGCGAAGATTTCCAGTACATTTCTCTCGCCGGGGCGAGAGACTTGGCAGTCACCTCCTACAGTTCGCGGACCAGTGAAATCCTAAGCCAAATTTCTCGAATTCTACCATCCAACACATAAATTAAACACACCCAGACATCAAACATGTTATATAACAATTACCCAACATGTTTCTAACCAATTTAACCATTATAATACACCTAATTAACTAATTAGAACCCAAAAATTCACTGTTTAAACAAAATACTCATGTTTTAGCCATATCAATGAAATCAACCACTATAAATCCATCTCTAAACCATTTTAATCCATTCTACTCGCATTCTTTTCATTTTTCATTATATAATCTTAATCAAATGTCAATTTACCGGTTAATAATCAATTTGAGCACCAATTTCATACATATATGCCATACATGAAAGTGAAACTCTGTAAAACTAAAAACTTCATTCTAAAACATGCTTTCATGGATTAATTCATTCAAATTGATTTATAATCATCACATAATCTCTAATACATGCTTACTAGCAACTATAACCAAATAATTCATGCTTTGAACAACTAATTTCATATACAGTAAAGTAAATTAAAAGAAATACACTGAAGAAAAAGATTATACCTTTTATTGCTTAGAAAACTTGATTAATTCTCCTTGCTTGAATTCCTACTTCCAATTTCCAAATTCTCCTTCTCAAATTCTCTCTTCTAATTCTCTCTGTATATATTTTTTTTTCTTCTCTTAGGCTTAGATAACCACTGACAACCTTTCTTACTTTAATGTACTTAGCTTTCAATTAATCAGTTAAAGAAAACAAAGGGTTAGGCCTTGTTTGGCAAACGCAAATAAAAATAATGGAATTTCAAAGGCTACAAGGGCGTGTTTGGTTGAACCAAAACAAAATAACCCATTTTTACCAACCAAGGGTCACAAGGCCTTGTTTGGTTTAACAAAAATAAAACCTTTTCTCCATTTATTTTAATAATCCATTTTACTATATAGTTTTAATTGTCACACTTTTAATTTAATTAAACTTATTATTGAATAAATTCAATTAAACTTTAATTAATAATTCTATTTAACCAATAACAATAACACCAAATAAATTATCCTATTCAAATAAACCCTTTATTCAAATAAATCATTTAATCATCTAATTTAATTATTAAATTAAATTAGAATAATCACATCAAATCACATTTAAATAACATTTAACATAAATTCTTTCACCATAACTTTATAAATTATTTATTTTACTCCATAAATAAATTAATAAAAATATTTGTATAACTCAATAAATATTTTTATTTATTCACAAAAATCGCATTCGTTACAATTATAACTTCTTATAAATGTATATTTTTACTAAATATATAAAGAAGAATGAAAATAATAACCACTAGAGTAATACCTCTTGTAGTTCCTAACTTTACTTCTAATCGCGTAACGCTTCAATACTTAGAAAGTAATTTTTTTATCTCACAATATCTCTCAGAATATAAATATAGAGTATTTTTGCTCTTGAACTGCTCTTGAAAAATAGTAAGGAATGAATGAACTGAGCTTGCTATTTATATAAAAATCAAGTTTCACTAACTGCACGTTAGGGGCTCGGCTTATTACACTTTGCACCCTAGCATATTCTTAGAATATTTTTCTAAGCTCTTCAATGAAAATATCTTCCAAGCTCGACAATGCAGCTTGCAATTGAACCTATCTTCTAAGCTCCTCAATGAAAATATCTTACAAGCTCGACAATGCAACTTGTTACCGTAAGCACGACAAATCACTTTGTCATTCTCAAGCACGACACAACAACTTGAAAAAAAATAAATTGGCGGGATGCTTCATGGTGAAATCGTGAAAAGCACGACAAATCATTTTGTGAATGTAAGCACGACTAAGCAGCTTGACAAAAAAATTTTATTCGACTTAATTCATCGTTTACATAATATAATCACAAAACACCTACTTCGAAATATTATTTCGATCTTTATTAAGAACATATGTTACAAAATTCGAATCTCATTAGGGCTTAAGGTTTTAAACTTCTCGATACCTAGTTTTAGGTCACTAAATTAACCTCTAACCATATACGATCATATTTGTAAGCCTCATAAATATTCACGGTATTACATTCACCCCTACTTCAAAGAATTTCGTCCTCGAAATTAACTTTACAGCTAACTTTAGTTATTCAATATCATTTTTATAAGTTCAATAAATATTCAGGATATTACATTAAACCTTAATTATGATATATAAACTTAATTAAGGTATTACTAAACATAATTAAACATCCTAAACATGATTAACAAAAATCTAGGTTTAATTAGTAAGGAAATAAATCAAAAATAAAACTTTAAACCAATTAGAAAGGGATAAGAATGTAGGACCAGATAGTTTGGCAACTCTCCAGCACAAGTGGGTGACTAAGATCAGATCAGAAGCAGCACAAGTAGCAAGGAAAGATATTTTTGGAGGCAAAAATGTGAGAAGAGACTAAAGAAACCCTAATTTACAAGTACTATAAATAGGACAACCATCTAATCTTCTAAGTTATGAAAATCTTTAACCTATACACTTATTAATCAAGCCAAAACAAGCCTCTGCAAACACAAGATCAGAATCAAAGAGCAGAAATCTAAAGTTGAGCGAAAAGGTACAAAAACCCTAAATTTTTACTAGATCTTTAAAGCTTTGTTAGATATTAGGTTTAGATGTTTAGGGATATGTAATAACATGTTATTTAATTATCTAGGTTGTTAAAGCATGCTTCCATAATATCTAGATATTAAAATTAGGCAAAAATAGTGAAGTGTCAAACTTTTTTTCTTTTTTATGTTTTGGGAACGGATCGGAATTCCTCACTATTCCTTAGCCCATACTCAGTGTGCGTGCGGAAGAGAGCTCCAGTGTGTGCGATGTTTCAATTAGATCAGTATTCCTCAGTATTCCTTAGCCAAAATTCGATTATTCAATTAGAGAGATATGGACTAGCTAGGTTTCTTCTCTACCAATTTGGGTTCCTCTCTTCCTTAGCCATAGTTTACGCGGGAGGAATGAAAACTTAGCGCCCAATTTTTCCAAAATTAGCGAGATCGATAATTGATTTTGTGAAGAATGTTTTCTATGGATAAAGGGATTATCATTAATCCCAAAATTTTTCCCCCAACTTCATCTTCGCATAAAAAGATCTGCTCTTTCTATCCCAATTGCATATGCCCTAACTGCAAAGACCCAAAGACTCGTCAATTTGTTCGAAGGTATTTTTTTCCAACATCTTTGTTCCTCTGTATTCCATTACTTGCTGAAATGATTTACATATTCAGACACATGTATGTATGTGTGTATTTGTTTGTTTGTGTATAATATGTGAAGTGAGGTTGAGTTTATATTAAAGTGGATCCTCCATGGGACTATTTTACACTAATTCATAGACAAATGCAACGCAAATTATAAACATTACAGAATACCAGCAATTAAAAGAAGATTGGTAAACACGGAGTATATAGTATTAGTGTTTAGTTTACTTGAAAGTGTAAAGATAATCATTGATCGTGTATTAAATTGTGTGTTTACCTGTTTCCGATAAGTAAATACAGGACACAAAATGCTTGTAAAGTTTATGCGATTATGCCATATGTTGGGTATATAACATGCCTTTGTACTATTGAATGCATGCTACTGTCTTGCAGCCAGGTAATATGCTAATTGATTTTGGTGGCAATAGAGTAGTGAAGAATTTTGAAATTGCATTACAACATCATCTTTATCATTAGAGTTCACTAGATTAGCTGCACAATCTCCTGATTTTCATTTTCCTTGGAACACGCAAGCCTGGTGAAAATATATTTCATGAAATCAAATTATATCCGAGAAATGAAGTTATATCCTGTTCTTTCGAAATTGGTTCCTAGCAAATAGAAGATTAACACTTTAAAAGGGGCATTTGAGCTCTTTATATTGTGACTTACCTAAAGTTCTATTGCTGTTTATTTTCTTTGGGTTTGTAATTATTCCTGCTTTATTTAAGCCTTTGTATTTGTGAGTCAATTTGATGATATTGGTAAACCATGTAACTCAAGTATATAAATTTAGCTTTGCATCGTTTAAGCTCGGTTATGTTAAATGCATAGTTCTGTTGAAAATGTTATTTTTAATTACCTTACGTCTTATGCGCGCAGTATGCATTCTATATTTCTGTCATAAAAAGGCCCTGACCTTACCATCATTTAATTTTCATGTCATCTAGCTAGCGCTTGCAAGTTTCTAACGTTATTGCTCTCTCCTCTATTCCATAAAAAATATATTAAAATTATTTCACAAAAAAATTATCATTTATTAATAATATTATAAAATAATATAGAGTCAAATAAATTTTATGTCGATATTAAATATTAATGTATGCAAATTATATATATAAATCTTCTGTTTTTTCTCTTTAAAACGAAGAAATACCCATTTCTCTTTATTTGAGGCCTTAACGTCCCTTTATAGTTTACCCCAACTTTATTTTACTCTTGAATTTATGGTGGCAATATTGATTTTGACCCACCACTATCGTAGCGTAGACCGGACCTCCTTCTCCTATATCTAATAGTAATAGACTAAACCTTAATTATATCAACAACAAAAAACAAACAAAAAAAACTTTAAGTACTCTTCCACTCTTTCACCCCTTTTGGCCAACAAATTCAACTCTTATGTTTTGAATGTGATTAGCAAGTGGTATAAAAGACAAAGTAGGGTAGGGCAGATTTGAAACAGATTGATCATAGGACTAATTTCATGACATCCTACCCCCACAAAGAAAAGAGAACAAACAAAAAACCTATCTGAAGGCCAAGAATTTAGTTACTTTACCGACCAAAGTTATTGAGGCATTATATAGTGCTCATATGGGCTGAGGCGCTGGCCTTATGAAAAAAGAATTTTGACGTGGAAATATAGGATTTATAGTGACACTTTTCATGTGAAAATATCAAAAAGTGTTGTGAAAATATCAGTTTGCTATATATATTAGAGAGAAAGAATAAGGAAAAAGATTGTAAAGTGTAAACAACCCCCAATATATAATCAACATATATATTACCTTCGATCTTCACCATGCATCCATTTGCTATCTCAGCTCATTTTTTTAGTTTTTATTTTTTTTACATTTGTTCTCTTTACCATAGTTAGACTTTAGTATGATCATCTCCTAATTTGCACACTAATTGTGTGTACTAATAGGGAGAAAATTGTACGTAAAGTTCTATCATGATCAAATTTATGAATTTAACTAGTACTTTTTTTATCTTATTAGTGCACATATAAATGCTTCACCTTCCATTACCTATACGATCATGCCCACTAATCGAAAAAGAGCCAACAAGCCATTAATAACGAGTTCAGTGTCACCAAAAAGATATCTTTATTTAGTAACGTACGGAACCCCATGCATGCAGCTGGATGTTTATTGTGCCTAACCCCAATAGGGACGTCACTTTCTTTTAGTCATCTAAGACAACACTAACTTTACAAACACAACACTTAATTACCTTTAGTGACTATACACCCATGCATTTAGGTAATATTTCATGTAAGCATCTTCTAATTGAGTAGTTTTACATCACCCCCTTCTGCATTTAGGAATCAATGTTTAGGAAATCTACATCATTATCCACTACATGAAATAGTACTTTAACTATTTTATGCGATAACCTTCAAAAGTATTTATCACATGTTCTTTTCATCATTTGAACAAACTAATATTGCATGTCACTCATCAGTACCATATTAAATAACAAATGTTGTTTTTGGCATGGAATTTAACATGTGATGAAACATATCAATTACATGTTGTTCGTTAACACCTTCACTTCTCAGGATTTTCCTCTCTAAACTCGTAGATTTCCACAAAACAACAGATTACACCAAATAAGTACTACGTACTATCACTGTTTAACTTCTACTACGTACCAATGCAACCAAACACATAACAGAAGAATCTCACCCCCCCCCAACTCTTTCACTTTACTATTACCATTTCGGATGTATGCTACTTATGAGTAATAAATTTATCCGTATCACAAAGTGGTGGTGTAATTATGTAGCTTTGTCAAATGATAAAAGAGCTAAAACAGGGCAGTCTGGGCTTTTACCATGCTTCTAAGGTTGTAATTATGTAACAGTTATATTGACCTGCCATGCTTCTAAGACTTGCCATGCTTCTAAGGTTGTTTTCATCTTAATGCTCACTAGAATGTTATGTATAATTATACAAGCAGCTTATCTTTATTATTAGTTAATACAATTCTAATAGATTTAATTTAACTTTTTTTTTCTTACAGGTTTTATAAATGGCTCCTGGAAGTGGACACAAACTGAAAGTGAAAAGCAATGCAAACAAGACTAAACAAATTCTCATTGATCGTAATTCTAAGCCAGCTGGTTCGATAAATCAGAGAGGTATCAAAGGATGTTTTAACAAAGAAAACGTGGCTTCTGATGGTGGGAAATCTAATACTGAAAAGGAACCATTTGTAATACTTAAAGAACATAATAATTCATCCAAAGGTAGTGAACATGCTACTAAAAGTCAGACATCTGAAATTAATCTCACGCCACAAATCTCTAGAGTTCCAGCAATTCAAAGGCTTGAAATTCCATTAACTCAGAGTCCAGGAATTCCAACAACTGAAAATCATGAAACTCCAACAACAGAAAGTCCTGAAATTCCATCAAATGAGCAAGCGCCATCAACTGAAACAAGTATTGAAACAGGTATGAATTCTCTTTTTTTTCTCTTAAAAAAAATTATACTAAGTTCTGAAGTAACTAATAATCTTATTTGTTATGTATGCAAAACAAATACTATAACAAGTATGTAATGTTCATACAGCTAGCTCTAAGAAAAGGAGTCGTGGTCCAACAATGGGCAAGGGGATTATGAAGTATTTTGTTGCTTCAGGGAGTAAAATGAAAATCAATGTGGATCCATTCATAGGAAGACCTATAAATGGAGATGAATCTGCAAAGCTTGCAAGTCAAATTGGCGTAGTAACTCGAGATGTCCTTCCAGTGCCCAAAAGGTGGAAAGACGTAGATGAGGAAAAGAGTTTGGAACCATGCTTTGATCATATAAATGTATATATCGAAACTAATAACTTTTTTATTATATCAATTTATTTTTCTCATCATCTAAAATATGCTAATATGATATGTAGATCCACATGGATGTTAATGCTGATACTCCAGGAGTGAAACAATGTTTGATTGATAGGCTGAAATCTAGTAGCCGACAAAAGCGTTACAAGTTACATATGCACTACAAGAAGTTTGCAACTTTGGTAGAGGCTAAGAATAACAAGCCTTCTTTTTGTCCTTGTAAAAAAAATTGGGAAGCATTGTGCGACTATTTTGCAACACCTAAATTTAAGGTAATAATACAAAATGTTAAGATGTTTAAATGTTAAGGTTCAGTGTTTAGGTTATACCTATAGTTTTGTAACATTGTTTACAATGTCATTGTTCTTGTTTTTATAGCACACAAGTTTTGTGAATGGTGGGAATAGAAGACAGGTGAGAGCTCCACATATTTCAGGCAGAAAGCCATTTACTGTTCGTCGATACGAGATTGTAAGTGTTCTAAACTTGTGTTAATGTTATCCTACTTTTCTACTGCTATGGGTCTGCTATGGTTTGGGTATAAAGTGGATGTATTGGTTGGGTTTGGGTATAAAGTGAACAAAATAAACTCAGCCTGACAAGACTATTTTAGATGTTCTTACAAACAAACCTTAAATTTAAGAGAGAAAATAAGTAAGCGAAAAGAGAATAAAGAGAGAAAAACATGATAGAACAGTAAATTTTCGTCAAAAGACCCAAAGAGGATAGTTTAATCACAAATATGGTTGTAATCTTTTTTCTTCCTTTTAATATAGTTTAAATTTAGCAAAAAAAATAACCTTTAATTGATGCATAATTCTAATTTATTTGGCACATTTTTTCCTGTCCTAGTCTAAAAAGGAGCTAAATGGAGATCCTTGTGATAGGATTGATTTGTATAAACGTAGGCATTATTCAGAGAAAAAGGGTTGGTCAACCAAAGTGGGAGAAGAGAATTGGGTAACTTTTGTATCTATTTGTTTAAAATCCAGCCTTTTCTATGTTAATGGTTGTAATTAACTGTATATACCTTCTTACATCCATGTGTTTTAATAGGAGTTGATGAAAAAAAAGCGAGATCAATATAAAGAAGAAGGATCTGAGAAGAACATAGATGAAATAGTCTTGGAGGTTCTTGGCCATGGATTTGGTTACATTAAAGGCCTTGGGTATGGTCCAAAACCTCCAAGCAGACGAATCACATCATCTGATTTAGCTACCCAACAAGTCCAAAAGGAACTTCAAGATACACAACAAAAGCTACAAATGTCTAACTCTCAAGTAAATGATCTTAAGACACAAGTGGCTGAATTTGAGACTGAAGTGTCTGATTTGAAAACTCAATTGGTTGATCAAGGTGCAACTATCAACAAACTTATGGCAATTATGGCTGCTAATGGGATGAACATATACTAGAGAAAAATATCATGTAAGTAATAAATACTTTTAAACTTCAATTAAGCTTTCAAATGTTGCTTTCCATGGTTGAATTTGTGTTAATGCAGATTTTTGATATTATACGAAACTTTATAAATGAGTGAATAATGAACTATGAAGTAATGATAGTATAAGATGAATCTATATGTGGATTTTTTTTTCATTCCCAAAAAATAAGTTTAAATCAATAACAATCTCTCTTTTACCTCCTTTCTTTCAATTGTCTTGCATCATAAATTTAATAATAAAATAATTATTCTAGGTAATGTTTCCTTCACTTTCTATTAAATATTTTGAATTTGGTGTGTGATGTGTTGAATTCTTACAAATGTTAGATTTTCTTATTTATTTTCCTCCATTTAGGACAAACATGAATTTTATTTATACTGCTATAGTTTTTTGTTTGGATTGTTGTTGTAGCAAACAAACTTAGTTGGTCTAATTTGGCGGTTTGCTTTAGCTTTGCTCAAAAAGTGATTCCTGCTAAAGTTGTAATTCCTGTTGTTGGTTGTTGGGTTTCTGGTCTCTATTGTTGGGCTTTTTTGGGTGTTGTGTTGCTGCTAGTGTGTGGTTACAGTGCTCAGGCCTGTTATTGGTTAGATACATAGGCTCTATTATAAAAAGATGAATATTAAAGTTCCATGATTAGGTAACTGCAAAATTGAGTAACTAATTGTTGAACAACATGCATCTGTTTGGGAAACATCAGAACATAACTGCAAAATTGCAAAGAGCATGCATATGTTTAATAGTTGTTCAATATTTTTCGTAAATGGTGCTCATTACTTCACATTGATATTTTAGTGCTGACATAATTACTTCTTCACTTGTGCAGTAGCTCTTGGGTTCCTTTCCCTTCCTCAAGCATCTCGGTTAGTTTAAAACTTGCTCTAATAGTTCTCATATTTTGGGATTCATAAATATCTCTCTCTGCACAGGGGACGACTTTCTTAAAGTCTATTTTCATATTACAGCTTCAACCAGAATCCGATTATGCGGAACCTCTAAATTCTATGGAAATTGATTTTGGTTGCTATAATGCTAGTATAGCTATAGTTCTGGAAAATTCACAATTTATTATTTAAACATTTCTTTCTTTATATACATTTATTTTTTAATTTCATAAGTATTTGATTGATTTATGTCTATATGTTTTTTTGATTTGCAGATAGAGTTTTTTCTGGAAGGTCAATAACCACCACAAGGTTGAAGGTTTTAATTAAGCATTTTCTTAGGATATGGATTTTAGAATTTTAGCTTTTTGGATTATATAATTTGGTTTTGTGGCACTTAGATTATTTAAGCAACTGTTTATTGCCTAGCTAGTTGGGTATTTTGTTGAATCAATGAATCTACTATTTTTTTATAAGATAATTACTTTTTATTTTAATGTTTATTGCCTTTTGTCTCTTATATTATATACAGGTGTAAAGTTGATTTAAAAAGCTCACTAAATGTATTATATTTTTTAAATTGAAAATTGTTAATGTAACAATACATTTTAAATGTCAAACAACTTAATATGACCACAACATCATCACGATTTATAATCATTTATTGGCAAATAATATTTGGTCAATGAAAATTAAAATTTAATGACGAATAATATTGACTCTTTAGAATTAATAGTATTGTCATTATATATATTCATTTAGTTATGACAACTGATATTGTCACTAATATTAACTATTTTGTGACAAGTTATGTCGTCACTATTATATATCATTTGGTGATGCCTTTTAATTTTGTAACTATTAATAGCTCTTTATGTGACGAGTTCTATCGTCACCATAATTATTCAATTAGCGACATAGAAAAATGTGTCATACAAATTAACTCTTTGGTGACAAACTATATCGTCACTGTATATATTCATTTAGTCACAACAACTAATTTTGTCACTATTAGTAACTCTTTTTGTGACGAGATGTATCGTCACCATAAGTATTCAATTAGTGACATTGAAAAATGTGTCCCAAAAATAACTCTTTGGTGACAAATTATTTTGTAATATTATTTAAAATATGAAATGACAACGACATAATTGTCATGTTAAATATATTATTAGGTGACAAATTTTTCTGTCGTCATTTATTTTCTTATTTTTGGTGACGCTAAACACAATAACATGACGAAAGAATAATCATAAATATGACAATATTGTCGTCATTAAAATTAGATGATTTAAATAGAGTAACATATTTTCGTCACTAAAACAATATCATTTAATGACGAAAAATGATTTTTGTCATTTAATGCACCAAGTTTTGATGACGAAACATAATATAGAGTGACGAAAGTTTTATTCAAATAGTGACGTTATTAACGTCACTAAAAGTAATTAATTATAGTGACAATGATGTAGATCGTCACCATAAGTTAAAACATTTAGTGACGACATCAAATATTGTCAAATAAGCCTAATACCACGCTCATACGGTGACGGTCTCTGTGACGATTAACAATCGTCACTAAATGTTTTAGTGACGAAAAATGAATTTTATGTGACAAATTTTAGCGTCATTTTTTGTGTGATTTTTTGTAGTGTGTTTTAAACCTCTTAGTTGTAGTATGCCATGTTGTATACAATCTCCAATTGATAGAAGGTTAAAAAAATCTCTAGGATGAAAGATATGAACGGTCAAAACCCGTTGACCGCTCACGGATGGTCATTTTCTGGGTAACCCAGAAACATATGAACATCCTGACAACTTACTAACAAGGTTTGCTTGGCTTATATCTTGCACATATAATATAATTAAAGTTATATGAATACATATTAGTGTACCCTGCCATGTATAATACAATATTAAAGCATAAAAACACATGAACCGTAACTATAATTCAAGGAATTTAAAGTCAAACTGCGTTGACCGTTCACGCTGGATGAGTTTCTGGGTTACCCAGAAACTCAAGAACAGTTTGAATGACGTGGTTTGACCGGATCAAACCTTCTCTATGTGATATAATTAAAGTAGTTTAGATGCATGTCGTTATGCCTTGCCATGTCTAGTATAACGAGTAACAAAGATTAAACTCAAACAAGTAACCAACTGAAAATTAAATCAAGTCAAAAGTCCCAACTTAACCATAACCTTCAGCCCATGAAGAACACCATAGGCGACAGTTAACCGTCGTTAAAGCCTTTTAGCGACAATTTTAATTAAAAATAAATTCTAATAAATAAATAATTTGAAATAAATATTAAATAATTATTAATAATTAATAATTATATTTTAAAAATTCATTTTAACTTATAAAAAATTAATTTTTAATATTTTGACATAAAATTTTATTAATTATTTAATTTAATTAAATATTAATAATAATAAATTATTTAATAATTATATTAAATAAATAATTTAAAAATGATATTAATGTATTTAAATTATTTTAAATGATAATTAAATCATTTAAAAATTTTTACTAACATTCTAAAATTACTATAAATACTAAATAAATCATTTTAAATAATATACTAAATATTTAAAAATATTATAAATGATAATTGAATCATTTAAATATGAAACTAAGTTTTAAAAATTATTATAAATAATAATTACATCATTTAAATAATAAAATAAATTCTAAAAATATTATTAATGATAAATAAATCATTTTAAATATTATAATTACTTTCTAAATATATTGGAATAATATATTAAAATTCTAAAAATATTATAAATGATAAATAAATTATTTAAATAATATTTTAAATATCTAAAATTATTCTAAATGATAAATAAA
The DNA here is from genome assembly GCA_034770075.1 of Aralia elata. NCBI lineage: Eukaryota > Viridiplantae > Streptophyta > Magnoliopsida > Apiales > Araliaceae > Aralia > Aralia elata. Next base: position 36,071,623 of record CM068382.1, read on the forward strand.
TCATTTAAATAACATATTAATGTTTTAAAAAAATATTATAAATGATAATTAAATCATTTAAAAATATTCTAAGCTTGTGAAAATTATGTAAAAATAATATTAAGCTTCAAAAAATATTATAATTGATAATTAAAGTATCTAGATTAATATTTAAGCTTCCAAATGAAGTTTTATTGATAAACCTATGTGTTTAGCTATCTAATGACGCGATCGAGATACCGAATTGACGTCGAACCTTTATGAAACTTGTCTAGTTCAACTTGTTACATGTTATTATAAGTTCTAACGCTTACTATTGGTATACATAGACTATGTACGCTGATAGACCGTGTTAACATTAGTTAAAAGATCTACGCTAAGGCAAGTGTTCTAACCCTACTCAAATTATATTTACGCAAGTCTTCTAACATTGTTACATTTAAACAAGTATACTACATCTTGCTATCAATTATTGTAAAATTATTGCTTCTTGTTCAGCATAACTTAAGAAATGAATCATTATTCATATATTGCTTGATAGAGCTTAAATTGTTGTGTCAAACCAAATTGTTTTGGTAAAATATCTTATACTGAGAAATAAAACACCTTGATGTAAGGTTGTAAATATTGATTATATATTGACACAAATTGTAGGATGATATGCATACTCCTAGGAAATTCGATAGGCTGATCCCCTACAAGATATCCGAATCAAGCTTTTCTAAGTCATTAAAGACTGATATAACTGATTGAAACACATGGTTCATGTATTGAACCCTCAGTTATACATCTTTGACATCTTTCAACTCAAACACATTGTGTTTACGTTTTCAAATAAACTTGCTGAGTATTTGTAGCTCATTCTTACATAAATCTTTCTTTGCAGTTTTAGATGGTAATCCCAGAACTTCAGGGACAGACAAGGGAAAAGGCCGTGTTAATTAGTTTTATCTTACTTTTTATATAACTTCAAGTCTTATAAGACTTTTGTTCTAATAAAGACATAGTACTGAGAATGTTGTAATCAAACTTAAGCTTATTAAATATATATCATCTTTTGTTACATCTCTTGTGTTGTATTTACATTCTTAGTTAAGTTAGAAAGTAGCATTTGATCTAGTACAGTATCCCTATAAACTATACATCTGAATGAGGGTATTTAAATGATACTGGGAGTTCTGTAAGCGCTGAGGTTACACTTAATGAGCGCCGGTATGGTGCCACCTTTACCGGAATGCGACCCTCAGTTCCAAGAACAATTTTATCATTAATACTGTGAATGTTAAATAGATAGGAATTATCGATATGAAAGAGATATTCATAAGATATGAATCTAAACATCTAAGTGAGGGTATCCAAACACAATTAACGTTCTGGCCAGAACTATTATCTGTTATGGGATACTGTAAATCTTGGATAGATAGAAGTTATATATTATAGAATGTTTATAGTTGAATAGTTTCACGTGAGCGCCAAATCTGCTACAGGGAGTGTAGAGAATTTGGGAGCGTCACACCATTACATACCAAAATTACATGTCATCCTACATAAATATATTTAGCATGATTCTAAACATTTAGAACATAAACTTTATATATCTAACATAAGATTGCACAAATAACCCAAACCTAGGGTTTTTAGGGTTTTTGGATGAGTTTTTATACCTTTTGGATTGTATTGCTCTCTTTCTTCTTCTTCTTCTTAGGTATGAGATGAATGTAGATAGTATCAAACTCTTCTCCTCTTCCTTGATCTCGGATCCTCTCTCTTTTCTTCTCAAAATGTATTTTTGCTCTCTACTTTCTCTCTCTAAGCTTGAAAAATGAAGATGAACAAATGCCTAGCTTTTGCTTTACAAAAGACTAATTACTTACTAAATCTATAGATATATAAATTATATCTATCTATTTTATCATCGTTAGTAAGTATGCTTACCTACACAAGTAATTTGACTAGTTGGTGAAAAGTCATGATTATTAATACTTCTTTTTAATTCATACAAGCAAGCTTTTTAAAAAAAAAATCAACACCTCACATGTGGCCCCCCTCCATTTTCAGCAGCCCCTCCTCATTTTGGCTCAATTTTTATTTTTCTTTTATTGCTTTAATATAATACTTAAGTTGCTACAAGTATACTCCAAGTGGGCTAACAATTGGATTTCCTTTTAAATCCTTTTGGGCTCACTTTTAATTGTTTGGGCCACTAGTATTCAAGTTTATTAATTCCATACTTGGGCTACTAGTTTACTACATGTTGGGCTAAGTTAGTTAATCTACCTATTAATTATCCAAGTTCATAATCAATTAAATGAGTGGGCTTGGTTAATTAATTAATTAGGCTAGTCCACTAGTATTTACTTACTAATTGGACTATTAAATATAATTAATCATATTTTACATAATTCTCATTAATTAATACTCATATTAATTAAATTTATAAAATTTATTTACTTACTATATTCAATTTAATTGAATATTTAATTACTTGTTATATTAGCAATTGTTTGATATTAATACTCTTAGGTTAGTCCGCTAATTTAAATAACTATTAGTGGAACCTCCTTTAAACTAACAATTAGTCACATACATTTTTCACATAAGTCATAACATATTTATCATCATTGATAAATAATTATTATATTTATTGAATTACATATTTATTTAATATATGTCACAAAGTTTCTCAATATCATTGAGAAATAATTTAATAAACTTATTTCTTGGCTTTCCTTTTTGTTTCATTAATACATTAACTTAATTAGCCCTAATTGGCTTAATAAGTTATCACTTTATATTAGTAATACTAATTAATCATTTAAAGATTATAAATCTTTTTATTTACCATTCAAGGTTAACATTCAAGCTATGTTAATTTTTAACATAAGCTTATCTTCCTTTCCTTAATCAAATTGATTAATTATTCATCTTAGTTAACTTAAAATAAATAAATTAACTATCTTGCTTAATTCACATATTCACTTATATGCTCCAAGTAATTTCTAATAAAAAAAATTTATTCGTAAAAATATACCTATATAATTATATAAAATTATCGGTCCTTACGTTCTCCCCTCCTTATAAGGATTCCGTCCCCAGAATCACTATTACCTTACATTCAAATTATGTCTATCATTACACACTTATTTATCATTCAAAATTTTATTACCTTAACATAGGTATTACCGCGTTTCTTCTTGCATTTACTCTTTCCCATCTTATTTAGGGCGAAAAACCTTTTACTCAACTCAAGTCTCATTTGACTTGCCATTGCTTATAATTACCTGGTATTTTAGGTATTAACATCTTCCTCATAATAGTATTCCTCTAATATATTAAGCAACTCTCGCTTTCTCTTACTCTATTTTGGGATCTCTAAGAGTTATAATAAACCACTTGGTTATAATTGTAATCTAATAACTTTTAAAGTTGTATCATCAATTCTTTCATTTCTACATGCATAGGTACCAACCTGTGACTCATATTCGTAAATGGACATCACCTCACAGTGATACCTATCAAATAATGCATACACAATTATATTACTGAGTGGAATTTTACTTGTCACTTCCTCATTTGGAGCAACTGCATCATGAACAATCATGTTAAAAGTGTGTGTCGTTGGTCTTCCTGGCAGAGCTGGCCCATTAATCATCAATGTCCCACTGTTGTTTCTTTTGTTGTCTTAGGTTTGTATAACGCGAACATGCAATCAAATTACATAAATAAAGTGGAAGCGCGATAAAATCAGATTTTAAAATTTTATACAAACCATCACCATGATCTTTCTTTATGCACAATTATTAATTAAACGAAAGAGATGGAGAATAAGAATTATACTCTTTTAGAATTATAGCTTCCTCAGGTACAAGTTCACCTCCAATTCCTTCGCGTTCTCCTTGAATTCCACCGATTAAATTCCTTCCTTTGATCAACGTTATCCACCCAAGTGTTTGGCCTCTAGAGGTGATCCACTAAGAAATAATATCTATTCAAGAAGATGAGTGTTGGCAAAACCCTAGTTTTTATCTCTATAGAAATTGTAAGTACTCTCTACAATTCTTATGCAAGAGCGTGTAACCCTAATCTATGATAAGACTTCTTTTATTTATCGATGTATGAATAACTCTTCCCTAAACTATTTAAAATTAGGGTTTCTATTCTAATTAAACTCGTTTAATTAAATCAACCTCCTAATCTAATTAGGAATATATGAGAGAGTACTTCTATTAATTAATTCCTAATCCATATTAGGAATTACATAATAGTAATAGTAATAATAATAATAAGACTCCTCTTATTAATTTATATTTAATATTTCTAAAATATTAAATAATAAATATTAAGCTATTTAATTTATTCTATCTCCGTAGATTAAATTAAATACACTTAACTTATTATTACAATTATGTCATTTATTTCTTAAATAAATATTTTTTTTTGCGGTGTGACCCTTTAGGTTCCCCATATTAAACCAGTTATGAATAAATCAATTAGAACAATTCTAATATTATTTAAATAAATTAATTAAACTATTTAAATTATTTAAATAAAAAATATATATTCTACAATAAGGGTAAGCCTCCTTAGCGATCAACGACTTTCTAGATAATATAGATTTCAATATTAATCACAAAAGAACCTTTTAGTGAATAATTACCGTACAATTCAATCCTTTTACCATACAATGTCCCAATTAAATATAAGACATGGATTTATTGGTATAACGCGAACATGCAATCAAATTACATAAATAAAGCGGAAGCGTGATAAAATCAGATTTTAAAGTTTTATACAAACCATCACCATGATCTTTCTTTATGCACAATTATTAATTAAACGAAAGAGGTGGAGAATAAGAATTATACCCTAGTAGAATTCTAGCTTCCTCAGGTACAAGTTCACCTCCAATTCCTTCGCGTTCTCCTTTAATTCCACCGATTAAATTCCTTCATTTGATCAACATTAGCCACCCAAGTGTTTGGCCTCTAGAGGTGATCTACCAAGGAATAATATCTATTCAAGAAGACGGGTGTTGGCAAAACCCTAGTTTCTATCTCTATAGAAATTGTAAGTACTCTCTACAATTCTTATGCAAGAGCGTGTAATACTAATCTATGATAAGACTTCTTTTATTTATAGATGTAGGAATAATCATTCCCTAAACTATTTAGGATTAGGGTTTCTATCTAATTAAACTCCTTTAATTAAATCAACCTCCTAATCTAATTAGGAATCCATGAGAGAGTACTTATATTAATTAATTCTCAATCCTTATTAGGAATTAAATAATAGTAATAGTAATAATAATAATAAGACTCCTCTTATTAATTTATATTTAATATTTCTAAAATATTAAATAATAAATACTAAGCTATTTAATTTATTCTATCTCCATAGATTAAATTAACTACACTTAACTTATTATTACAATTATGTCATTTACTTCTTAAATAAATATTTTTCATTTGCGGTGTGACCCTTTAGGTTCTCCATATTAAACAGGTTGTGAATAAAGCAATTAAAACAATTCTAATTTTATTTAAATAAATAAATTAAACTATTTAATTCATTTAAATAAATAATATTTATTTTACAATAAGAGTAAGCCTCCTTAGCAATCAACGACTTTCCAGATAATATAGATTTCAACATTAATCACAAAAGAACCTTTCAGTGAATAGTTACCGTATAATTCAATCCTTCTACCATACAATGTCCCAATTAAATATAAGACATGGATTTACTGTCAAGTCTTAGTTTATTTAATTATATGTATTTTGATTCCCAAATGCATAACTCTAATAATGCAAATTAGAAACTCCTTTCTAATTTCATTCTGCCTTGGCCAAGGACTACTAAGTTGTCATTTATCGAATCACATAGGACATTCACATCTTTTACTAGATGTGGTTGATTCTTTGTTGATCATTCACCTATCTCCATGTACAACTTATTATACCCAATCATACCCTTTGATATACCCTAAAGGTCTTAAGGGACATGTCAAAGTATAACTCATCATACACAAGATACTATGATGATCTTAAGTCCAAAGATCACTTGTACTACTATCACTAGAGGAATTCCTATTGGCAGACGAGTAAAACTCCATTATGTATTCTTTAGTGAGCCACGTTCAGTGAACTTATTCTCTACTAAGTACCTATATACTTGCTTTAGTGTCTCCACACAAATGATCATGCGATCAATCATCCTCTTCCTAAGAGCAAGCAATGTATGTACTAATCTATCTGGATTCACTAATCTCCTTTTTAGTAATCAAACGATTAGGAACAATTTTAGTTTGTGAGCTATCTAGAATTTAGATCTCATTAGCATGATCATCATCATGATTCTAAAAGCATTGCTCAAAACTATGAGTTTATCACATTTAATATAACAGCACCATGTAGATAAAGTAAAATGCCTTTAATAACCGAATAAGATTACAAAGTATATGCTACATCATATCAAATATGATTGGCTTGTGTGTATACTACTTTTATGTTGTTGTTTCCTCTTTCTGCATTCTTCTTTGGACAGTTACGGCTATGGTGGTCTGGCGATCCACACGAAAAACAACCTTACAATTTCTTTGGACTAGGACAGTTGGGAGATATGTGTCCCTCTTGACCACAGTTATAACACACGCTCTTGCCCTTCAGGTAGACTCCTTGATGATTCTTCCGGCAATTTGTACAGGGTTCACCTTTCTTTCTACCCTCTCCTTGTTTATTTCCTGATTGACTATTATCGTTCCACTTAAGCTTGTTGGAGTTACTGCCTCCACTACTACTTCCTCTATTACCTACTGTAGACACCCAAATTTTGCGCTTCGTATACTAACCGTGACAGGAGGGCAAAATCGTCAAATGAACCGGCCTGCGGGAGCGAAGGAGCGGGCACAAGGGCGAGCGCCCGACACCACCGCAATGTTTTGGGCAACCCAAGCTTACGTGACAATAAGGCCGTCCGAGGCAGGCATTCCCGGATGAGGTGGCACGTCTCCCGGAAATTCCCGGACTGCAGAAAACGAGCCTGTCAGCGAAAACCGACATTACGGCACGAAAATCGAGGCGTGGCACGAAAATCGAGAAAGTCAAGCCCGCCAGCCGCGGATAGATCTGCGGCCAAATGAGTGCGCCTTTTTATGGAAAGTCAGATCCCGAAAAACCGGGCTGGAGTGGCGAGCCAGCTGGGCCAGCCGCAGATCCATCTGCGGCCAGCCGCAGATAGATCTGCGGCTGGCTCTGGCCAGCCTATTTAAGCTCAGCCTCGGACAGCATACAGGAGGTTGAAAGAAATTTGGGAAGAAGAAGGATTCAGCACAGCAGCAGCACGGAATTTGAGAGAAAAATAGTAGATTTTGCAACAAAAATAGGAAGAAAAGAGAGAAAAAAGAGAGAAATTTTACTCCTTTAATTTTGATTGTATCAAATATATTTCTCATCCTATTCAAATATCAAGATTTCATCCCTTTGAGACCATTTTGCAAGGTAAAAAAATTCTTTTGTTATAAACAATTCATATCATATGACTTGCTTAGATGGGATGTAGTTTTCATGTATATTGTTGAAACAATCAGGATTAGGGATTATTGGTGAGGGTTCCATTGGAACAAGATTCTTCCTAATAATCCGATGATATCTAATTGATGAAATTTTCTAGCTTATTTTATGGGTATATATTAGGCGTAGTTTGATTGATTGTATTTTTAGGATGTGTTTAGGCAACCTACGCTGTTGTTATTGTAGTATTCATTTTGTGAGTATGTAGTAATCATGGTTGTGAGCCTAGGAAAAGCGACCCCGTGGTTCAAATCCGATGATGGACGTTTTTGGTGTATGTAATAGATTCAAGATGCTTGTTTTTGTAATATGTAACTGTCCGGGCCTTAACACGACGCTAAGGCGAGAATCGGGTTTAAGGCCCCGTATTAGTGGAGTATGTGATTGTTGGCGTTCGGGGATATTTTGATGGCTTACATGCCCATGGATAGCCCCGACGCATGTTTATACTTGATTAGATTTTGAGGCGCCAAAAGGATTTCAAAAAGATTAAACGATAAGGATCTTTTCTAAAAAAAAAAAATCAATCAAAGTAGGATATTAGCATCACGAGGCTAAAAAAATTGGGGAAACGCTAACGAAAGTCGATTCCTATCCTACGGAAAAGCTAAAAGAGGTTATTTTCAAATGTCACGAAAAATGGGTTTTACAAAAGAACGAAACGTTTTATTAAACCGTTGTGCATAGGGTGAAAGAGATTCTAGAAGTTGCCCATCATTTGAGTTACGAAAGCAATGTATAGATCTCGATTCCTATTTTGATGAAGGTTTAAAACTCTTGTTTTGCCAAAACGACACCTAATGAAAATTCCATGGCTTTTGACGATTAAAATCAAATCTTTCTCATAAAAAATAAAGCTTTCTCGTATTAAAGGAAAGGACATCCTAAAGCACTCTTCAAAATAAAGCACGTCTCTTTCACAAAATACCCGAAAGAATTTCTTCCATACAGAACTCACCATAACATTCATTCAGGCACACAGACACACACACATACGCACACACATACACATTTTAGGAAATAAAGGATAGGAAAGTATCAAGATTGCGGTAACCGTGTTTCACGGAAGTCGAGGGGTGCCTAACACCTTCCCCTCACTTAAGCAAGCCCCCGAACTCTATGAATCTCGATTCGCAGACCAATTAATTCGGAGTCACACATGAGCCAGCGAATAAAAAACGAAAATTCGGATGAGTTGGTACATCCATTTCAAATATACCAACTGGCGACTCTGGTTAATTGGCTCATCATAAAACGCGATCTTTCAAAACCCCGTCGACATCAATGCCGACCTTTTCCAAACGTCATCTAAATCAAAAGGCTAAAATTGGAAAAGATTAAGAGAGACGAAAAACCGGCGTCGACACCTACTTCCATCTTTTTTTCTTTTTTTCTTGGTTGTATTTTGATACGACTTCACTTCCTCCCTCGGCGATGATTGCTTTTTCTAATAGGGTCGAAAATGAATCAATCTGCAACACAGCTACTTTGGTGAATATCAATGGTTTTAGCCCGATCTCACAACGTCGCGCTTTTCGTTCCTCAGTGTCCACCTGATGTGGTGCAAACCTAGCTAACTCGTTGAACTTGGCGGCGTACTCTGATACTGACATATTTTTTTACTTCAACTCCAAAAACTTAACTTCCATTCTTCCTTGCATACTCCGTGGAAAATAATTTTCGAACAACAATTCTTTAAATTTCTCCCATGTTACTACTCCTTCTCCGGCTCTGTTCTGATTCGACTCCCACCAGAAATTCGCCTCTCCTTTCATCAAATAGGTAGCAAAAACTGTCTTTTGCTCCTCTGCTACTCTAGCAATAACGAATGCTTTCTCCATCTCCTTCACCCAAGTTTTAGCTTCTATAGGGTTAGTTGTCCCTCTAAATTCTGGCGGTCCTACTGCCTTAAAGTCCTTGAAGTTTGCCAACCTATTATCTGGCTAATTTCTTGCGCCTGGTGCTCTATTCTGCATTATCTCTGCTAACATATTTATAAAGTCTTGCATCAGGTTTGTGTTACCTTCTTTATTATTAACGAACACTTCTTTCCTTCGGTTTCGTGGTTCTCTTTTTGGCGGCATTATCTGAATACAACTTTAAATTATTCTTCCTTGGTTTATATTTTATGCCTCAATATATCAGTGTTAACATTCAAATTTAACACGTAATTTAATCTCAGACCATAATTCAATTTACTGGATTTTTCAATTTAGCTTGCTGGATTAATGAATCCAGTTTGCTGAATTAACAAATTCAGTTTACTGAATTAACCAATTCGGTTTGCTGAATTAACCAATTCAGTTTGTTGTCTTAACCAATTCGATTTGCTAAATTAACCAATACAGTTTGCTGAATTAACATATTATTAGATAGACATCTTACTATCTTAATTCTCAAAACTTATTTACTTAATCAAATATATAATCGTATCATTGCATTCATATACCAAATCATAGTGTCATACACTTATATCTTCTGGCATATTACTATAAATGCCAACTATCCCTTTTTAAACAACAAAATGTGGGATCTACCAAAAACGATACTCCCTTATACACATAAGGTGGGGATACATCCATATATATATATATATATATATATATATATATATATACACACACACACACACACACACACACCTATCCATCATCTATGATATTACATGCATAAGATATTATCTTATTTTTTAAAAAAAATACTATCCTTCAGACTTAATCTTTCTGTCGTCCTCTTCCTTCACCTGTCTTCTTCTTGGAACAATTCTTGGCCTGATGACCTACCTCTCCACACGAGAAACTCCCTCATTTCTTAAGTTTGGAACAATTGGGAGCGATATGCCCTGCTTGTCCGCAATTATAACACATATTTTTACCTTTCATACATTTCCCAAAATGTTTCTTTTCGCAGTTAATACATGTCTTCTTCTTCAGCTGTGAATTTCCTTGTTGGTTCCCTGAGTTATTGCCACTGTCGTTATTCCTTTTCCTTTTATTACTCTTCTTCTTTTTCTTCTTACTACATTCCACCCCCATTTTATTAACCTGTGCTTTCAGCTCATTACGTTCTTCTGTCAATTCACGTAATGCCCTTTCCATCTTCCACATTTCCTCCAGTTAAAATACCTTATTCCTTAGTTCTTGAACTTCAACTGATGTTTGACCATCTACGACTACTACTCTGCCTTTTTCTCCATCTTCTGCCTCTATTTCTGGCTCTACCTTAGCCTCTTTGGAATCCACTTCTTCCTCTTCATTCAGTTTTATTTCGGGGTACTCGTCATGATCGCTTCCTAGATTTATCATAGGTTCATCTTTAAAGACTTCCTCAACTGACTCACTCTGAGCTGCCACCTCAGTTAATGACATTGGTGCAGCTGCTAACATCTCAGTAACCACATGGGTTTCTCTAATCTCATCATCTCCTGACATCCTACAATCAATTTTAAAACAACTTAATTAGTACATTAATAATAAACACCATTCGTAACTAATAAATATCAACATCTTACTATTGATGAATTCCCTCAATCCATCACTTAGAACTCTAAGTGACTTTTTCTATCTTTCTTACGGTTATATTTCTAAGGCTTTTTCCCTTATAACCTATAACTTTGATACCAACATGTGGCGCCCCCAAATTCGGATCTATTGAAACTCAGATTCGGTGCTCACGGCACCTTATACACATCTCATCTATCTACCCATTCTTTATGAATTACATCATTCATTACATTAACTTAATATAAAAGACATAATCATCCCAAGTCTTACTAACCTTAACATTACATACCTAATAATACAAACGGTTTAAGTCAAAATATAACATAATATTCATTACATAAGTGACATTATTGACCCTTCGGCTACCTCGACTTTAGCTGAAAAGTTTTATTTTAAACAAAGGTGAGCAACTAATTTGCTCAGCAAGTTAAAGCGTACAATAAAGGATATATCATGAATAGAAGAGTTTAACTTTCTAGAACTTCAACAATGATTCAAAGATTATGAAGTAGCTGATGTGACACCCCCAAATTCAGGTACCAATACCTCGAATTTGGTGCTCACGGTAAAGTACATCTATACAAACAATATAAATTAACTAATGTGGAATAAATAAACATATGTTGTTCATTACAAAAGGTTTACTACAGTCCCAAGGTCTATAACCTTAAATAGAATACATCGCAGAATATAATAATATTACAAAACGATTCCACGATTACATAACGGGATAGTTCATATAACTATTTCTTAAGCTTTCCTTTGCCTTTGTCCGCTTTGGAACTCCCCGGCTTAACTGCAATAGGTTTATGATATAGCAAGGGTGAGCAACGAGTTTGCTCAGCAAGTTTAACAATGGATAATAAAGATATATCATGAATAAATAAGAATAATAGCCGCATAGATCAACAATTTATGAACATTGATGATGTAGCTGAAATGACATAATTAAAGTTCAAATAAAACAAGGAATATTGATTATTTACTGCTGAGTGGTCCAACCAACCATGAACTTGGCCAAAGAGTCAATCATTTAACTAACTCTTTTAAAAACTAGCCCCGTCAGTTGTACCCGAGGGGATCAGCCTTTTATACACCATGTATATGCATAATATTTAACTCTGACTGCATCGAATAACCGACACATTAAAATCCCCTAAATAAGGGTTGCTCTCTTAGTCAAAAAATCTATACCAACAAGTGGTTTGGATAGCTTTTAAAATAATAACCTGTGTATGTCTAGCCAAAACAAATAGCGTAGACTATTTTCTTAAACCGTTCATGAATAAAGAACTTAAACGTTTCACAGACCAAGGCGCGAATATCAATAATTATCTTTGATGGGGAGTATTTGACAATAATTATTCCACTAATATCATTTGAGAGTGATAACTCGTGTCTGAGTTAGGAAACTTGCAATAATATAGAATACTTGCTCAATAAATAAATCGAGTAAGATAGAACATGCTCAATAATGAAACTTACCCAATTATAAAGGTTGAGTAAGTTTAAGAAACTTACAATTCATAAGAATAAACTCGCACAGTAATAAAAGTTGTACGGGTTAGGAAACTTGCAACAAGATATAATACTTAATCAAATATAATCTTGAGTAGGGTAAGAAACTTGCATTCAATATATAGAAAGAATAAAGTTAGGGAACTTGCCCAACACAAGGGTTAGACAAGCGTTAGGAAACTTGCACAATACTCAACATGTGTATAGGATAGGAAACCTGCTCAATATAATATGAGTAAGGTTAGGGAAACTTGCTCAATAAATAAATTGAGTTAGGATAGAAAACTTGCCTGAAGCGCTGCTACAATATTACAACACATGCTCCTTAATATCCTACACAATTAAGTACATATTCACATAACAATTAGTCACATACTGGATACCAAATAATAGTTTATACTACTCTATGATGTGTCATTATTATTAGAAACATAATATTAAACAAGATTATACACACTAGTTACGGCGTTACAACGCTTGCACGTTTGTACATCAACCTTGCCTATTCGAATATCCAAGCGACACGCATTTGTGTACGCTTAACACGCCAATTCGATTAATCTAATACTCATTGGTTAATAATGAGTATCATTATAATTCATAACATTCATGTTTTAGAACTTAGAATAATATTTTACATTGTCGGGAGCATTACATGTGCTTACGCGCATGCCCGACACCCTCCGATTGCCCCCAATTACACATTAGTCCTATAAATGGCTAATTTAGGCTATGCTACAGACATCAAATTTAAAAACGCAAAGAACGAAAGTTGTAGGTCTACTCATCCTCTTTCCGAATAATCTTGAACCACCTAAATCCGAGTTCGTATGAGAAAGGTATGCCCATTTTAGTGAAGGACGTCAAAACTGATTCTGGCCTAACATTAGGTCGGCGTATATACGCCTAAGATAGTAGCATTGGCATAAAGACATCGTATATACACCCGAACTCAGCTCTATACTTTCTTGAATGCTCTGTTTTGACACACTTATTATAAACCTTCATAACTTCTTCTATACACGTTCAAATTGGTCCATTTCGGACTCTATGGACTCCTAATTCATGGGGCTACAACATATCAAAAATTCAGAGCTACCCATTAACATTAACATGGCCAAATCTTAGGTCAAAGTACTAAGTTCATACTCAGTTTTTGAGTGTTCTAAGTGTTCTTCACTAAAACCACCACTAAATCTTTGTTTTAACATCTTTTTACTCCATTCCAACTGGGTTAAACTCATAACCCATGGAAGTACAATATCATAACAACAAATAAACATAACAAGCAAGGAATCATAGCTTTACAGTCCTCTAAATTCGTCCAACAGTCCGTATTGTCCAAAAAGTCCATTGTTATTCATGTTCTTCATCCTCCTTAAGCATAGGTAAAGATTTATTGCGTTTTTGTTCCACTTTAATGTTATTAATGGCTTACATAACATTTTAACAATATTTACAAACATCCAGCACAAACAAAAACAACAAGAATCGCCAGAAAATCGAATTACAAGCTCAAGAGCTCAAAAACCACAAAAACTTGAAAACCTTAACAAGAACTCGAATGGAATGGATTTGGTTGGTGTTTACCTCTGTAAATCCTTCCTAGATGATTAAGAAGATTGCTAGGCTTGATTTTGAGGGTTCTTCTTGCTTGGATTCTCTTCTTCTTCCACTCGTGCCTTCTTCTTCTTCCTCCTTTCTTTTTCGGCGACTTCCTCCTTCCTTCTTGTAGCTCTCTCTCTCTCTATCTGATGAACTTAGACAAGGAATAAAGGAAATGGCATGCAAGAGAGAAATGGAATGGTTTGAATGGGATGGGAGATTGGAGGACTAATTTTAGGAGAAGTGGGTTGGTTGCTCCATAAGGCTTGCCGGCTAAGCTCTCCCTCCTTGTATTTGATTGGTCTAAAATTGGGGATTGGTTCCCTCTTGGAGTAACAAGCCAAAATAAATACCCAAATACACAAAACTATATCCAAAAACTCCCATTTTGTACCAAAACTGGTAAATAACTCCACCCAAAATTAAAATGGGTACTCCCATAATTATTGGGACACATAAAAATAATTATTATGAGATTTGTCCAAATATTCGGAACACCCATATAGTACATTTCGGATACGGATAAAATCACGTATCAGCTCAAATAAAATTTTTAACGCTTGAAAAAATTATCCGTTCGTATACACGCATTAACAAAATTATTCAATATCGAAAAAGATGAAAAATATATCTGGCATGAATAGTGCCTTGAGATGCGTGTCCGTGAATAGTGATTCAGCGACGCTACGCAAAATCAATTATTCACTTAAATAAAACTATAACACGTAAAATTTCATGCATTCACATAATCCAGGTTGTCACATAACCTTTAAACATGCAACACAAAAATAATATTAATAAAATATAATATATTCATTAATATTCAAAAATTTAAATTACAAGGCAAATCTAGATTTCCCGGTCGTTACATCCTTCCCCCTTATAAGAATACTGTCCCCAGAATTTCAACCTAGGGGCAAAAAATCTTAACAAAGGTTCACTCAAAAAGATGCAGATAATTCTGCCCCATCTTTTCTTTCAGTTCCCACGTAGCTTCTTCAGTCGCGTGGTTCTTTCAAAGTACTTTGACCGAATGAATGACCTTGTTTCTTAATGTCTGCTCCTTTCTGTCTAATATCTGGACACGAATCTCTTCATATAACAAGTCTCGCTTGACTTGAATCGGTTCATAGGAAATCACATGCTTGTAGTCGGGTTTATACGGCCGCAACACAGAAACGTGAAACACATTATGAATATGCTCAAGTTCAGGAGGTAGAGCTACCTCGTATGCCACTTCACCTACCCTCTTTAAAAGTTCAAAAGGTCATACGAACTTGGGACTCAATTTCCCATTCTTCCCAAATCGGATCTTCCCTTTCTAGGGAGATACCTTCAAAAACACAAAATTGCCAACTTCAAAGTCTCGCTTCTAACGATGCAAATCGGCATATTTCTTCTGTCGGTCCTGAGCCGCTATAAATTGAGCTCTTATCACCTTAACGACATCTACAGTCTGCTGTACCAATTCAGGTCCCGACAATCTTTGTTCACTGACTTCGTCCCAACACAGAGGTGTTCGACACTTCCTCCCGTATAATGCTTCATATGGCGGCATGTCAATACTCACATGATAACTGTTATTATAGGCAAACTCCACCAATGGTAGGTTGTTATCCCAGCTGCCTTTAAAATCCATCACACATGCTCTAAGCATGTCTTCAAATGTCTAAATTGTTCGTTCGCTTTGCCCATCCGTTTGAGGGTGATACGCCGTACTCAACCTCAACTGAGTTCCCAACCTTTCTTGCAAGCTCTTCCAGAAATTAGACATAAAATGCGGATCTCTGTCAGATACAATAGATACCGGCACTCCATGTCGTGACACAATCTCTTTCATATATAACTTTGCTAGTTGCTCCAGATTGTACCTTATCTTGATCGGTAGAAAATGTGCAGATTTAGTTAAATGATCCACGATCACCCAGATTGCGTCGTAGCCCTTCTGAGTTGGTGGAAGTCCCATTACAAAATCCATCGTGATATGCTCCCACTTCCACTCCGGAATCTCCAGTGGTTGTAGTAGTCTACCCGGTTTCTGATGTTCTGCTTTTACCCTCTGACATGTCAAACATCGCCCAACACATTCCGCGACCTCCCTCTTTATGTTTGGCCACCAGAAATGTTGGCGCAAGTCCTGATACATCTTGGTACTACCAGGGTGTATCGAATATCTAATAGAATGAGCTTCCTGCAAAATCTTTTCTCTCAACTCCGGAACCATCAGTATCCAGATTCTCCCTTCAAACCTTAGCAATCCCATACTATCAGACTTGTACTTTAATTCCTCTCCTTCTGAGATTCTCTTCTTTATGGCGATACATTCATCATCCTTTTCTTGAGCCTCCTTTATTTTGTCTAATAAAGTCGGACTCACCTCAACTGAAAACAGTTTCTCCTCTGCATCTGTCGGATACTTGACTTCCAATTCTAGTTTTTCCATCTCCTTGATCAGTCCCTCTTGAGCTGTCAGCATCATCGACTTATCTCTGCCCTTCCTACTTAGAGCATCGGCTACTACATTGGCTTTACTAGGATGGTATAGAATCTCACAATCGTAGTCCTTGATCAACTCCAACCATCACCTCTGCCTCATGTTTAGTTCCTTTTGAGTGAAGATATACTTCAGACTTTTGTAGTCTGTGTATATTTCACACTTCTCCCTATATAGATAGTGTCTCCAAATCTTCAGAGCAAACACCACTGCCGCTAGTTCCAGGTTATGAGTCGGATACCCCTTCTCATAGTCCTTCAGCTGCCGTGACGCATACGCAATGACCTTCCCATGCTTCATTAATACGCACCCAAGGCCTTTGTGTGACACATCACTGTATACCACAAATCCCCCTATATCATCTGGCAGTGATAACAAAGGTGCTTCACTAAGTTTCTTCTTTAACTCCAAGAAACTCTCTTCACACTTGTCCGTCCACTGAAATTTCACAGTCTTCCTTGTCAAATTTGTCAACGGTGTCACTATCTTTGAAAACTTCTGAATAAATCTCTGATAGTAATCTACTAATCCCAAGAAACTTCGAACTTCTGTCGGCGTCCTTGGCTGCTCCTAGTTTATTATCGCTTCTACCTTGGCAGGATCCACTGATACACCATCTTTGTCAATTACGTGCCCTAAAAACTGCAACTTTTGTAGCCAAAATTCACACTTGGAAAACTTTGCATATAGCTTCTCCCTTCTCAGCGTTTCCAGGGCTATCCTGAAATGCTCGACGTGTTCCTCCTCCGTCTTTGAGTAGACTAAGATGTCATCTATGAAAACGATAACAAATTTATCTAGGTATTGCTTGAACACTCTGTTCATCATGTCCATAAATGTTGTTGGCGCATTCGTCAGCCCAAACGACATCACCAAAAACTCAAAGTGTCCATATTGAGTTTTGAATGTTGTTTTTGGAATATCCTCCTGCCTCACTTTCAGTTGGTGATATTCCGCCCTCAAGTCAATCTTCGAAAAGTATTTCGCTCCCTTCAACTGGTCGAACAGATCATTAATTCTGGGCAGCGGATACTTGTTCTTAATGGTAACCTTATTTAATTCCTTGTAATCAATATAGAGCCTAAGCGATCCGTCTTTCTTCTTTACAAACAGCACTGGTGCTCCCCATGGAGATACACTCGGACGAATATACCCTTTATCTAGCAGCTCCTGCAGTTGAACCATTAGTTCTTTTATCTCCATCGGTGCCATCCTTTACGGTGCCTTCGATATCGGTGCTGTCCCCAGTATTAAATTGATTACGAACTCGACCTCTCTGTCCGGTGGTAAACCCGGTAACTTATCTAGAAAAACATCTGGTAATTCGCTTATTATAAGTATCTGACCTATTTCACTCCTTACTCTTCGAGTATCAACCACTTGAGCCAGATAACCTATGCAACCCTTTCTTAGCAATCTCTTCGCTTGTATCATTGTCAGACAACAAGATTGTCTCGGTGATTTACTACCGTAAAATACAACCCTCGACTTATCTGGAGTCTTCAGGTGTACGCATTTCTTCTGACAGTCAATCACAGCCTCGTGACTAGACAAGCATTCCATTCCAAGAATTACATCAAATTCTCCTAGTCGTATCGGAATTAAGTCTGCGCTTAATTTATACCCGTTTATCTCAGCACAATAATTTCTATGGATGTATTCCACAGGAACAACTTCTTTATTAGCTACTTCAACATTCATAGGATTCTCTAATTTCTCACGAGGTAAGTTTAACCGTTTAGCAAATTCATCCGACACAAATGAATAGGTAGCACCCGAATCAAACAATATATATGCACTGATATTATTGAGTGAAATAATACCTGACACCACGTCTTTCGATTCCATCGCATCCTGCACTGTCATGTTGAAGGTGCGTGTTACTGGTCTGTTCTGTTGTGTTGGTCCTCCGATAGTCAGCTTACTATTGTTCCCTTGGTTAGCACTGCTTGTATCGCTCTTCCTCTTTGGGCAATCCTTCTTCTGATGATCTGAAGCGCCACAAGAAAAATAATTTCCTGCCTTCGCCTTTGGGCATTGGGGGGGCAATGTGCCCCGGTTGACCACAATTGAAACAAACTCCTTTTCCTTTCATGCATTCTTCAAAGTGATTCCTTCAACATTTCTCGCATTTATTTCCCTTCTTTGCATCCCCTCTGGATTTTCTTCCTGACATCTGACTGTCGTTCCATTTTCTCTTATTTAGGTTATTTCCCCCACTACTACCTTCCTTATGACCATCATGGCTCTTCTTCCTTTTCTGATCTTGGTTGTGCTTTGTCAAAGCTTCATTTCCTTCCTCAGCAATGATTGTTTTCTCAAGTAACGTAAAAAATGTGTTGATCTGCAAAACCGCAACCTTACTATACACCTAGGGCTTCAACCCTTGTTCAAATCTCTTCGCTCGCCTAGCTTCGGTGTCCACCTGATGTGGAGCAAACCTAGCTAACTCGTTAAACTTTGCGGCATACTCCGCAACTGACATGCCTCCTTGCTTTAGTTCCAAGAACTTTATCTCCATACTTGCCTGCGTGCTTGCTGGAAAGTAATTTTCGAAAAACAGCTCCTTGAAACGAGCCCATGCAATCGTGCCTTCCCCAGCTCGACCTTTGTTCGCCTTCCACCAGTAATTTGCCTCACCTTTCATCATGAATGTGGCAAACGACGTTTTCTGTTCTTCGGCCACTCGTGCGACCTCAAAAACTTTCTCCATTTCTTCTACCCATGTCTGGGCTTCAATCAGATCCGTAATCCCACGAAACTCCGGTGGTTCTACTAATTTGAAGTCCTTAAAGTTCGCCATGTGACTTTCTGGCTGATCGACCGCAGCGGTTGGTCTGCCCTGCTCTGCTTCTGCTAATAAGTTCACAAAAGTCCTCATAGGGTCTGCTTGACCCTCGTCGTTATTCACCGACTCTTCCACCCTTGTGTATAGGGGTTGTCTTCGTGGCAGCATTGTCTGTTTAATAGAAAACACTTAACGTTATAATCCTGTCACACCTTGTACTCATCTATTCTAGAGCAATAATAAAGCAACACACATAACACAAACGTTTATACTCATGTGCTAACAGTTAAAACATCACACATGATTACTCTATAGCATACCACTATGAATGACATCATCCATCCTTTCACACCACAAAAAGGTGGGGACTTACTACTAACAACCACCCCTAACATAAACTAAGGTTGGGGTTCACAAACACAAATCACATACTATTAGGCATATAAACAAAACAATCTAACCAAGCATATTGCGTTCCACAGTGCTAACATACTCCACCTGCTCTAACTGGGTCATCAACTCTCGACTCAAGGTGAGATGAGTCTGTCCCTCCTCAACTGGATGATGGTGCACACCATCCATCTACCTACTACTCACCATGCTAAATGCATAGCCCATTCTATTCATCCTTCTCTAACTAGGTTTGTTGAGCCTCCACCTCTACTTATAGGCTCGCTCCCCATTGCTCCGACTGCTCTAGTCTACTACTCCACTCAATATCTCTCGCCAAGAGGCGATGTAAGAGGGTACTCAACTAAATAAGACCTACCTGCACCAACTCGACTGGCTAAATGTAGGCATCCTACAGCCACAACAAAGACATCATAGACAATCAACATAAATAGTGCCATAACAAAATACATTCATTAATGAGATGAATTTATATTTCATTATGTACTAACTCGGCTTGATGAATTTCCACAATCCACCTCCGACACATACAATTCGATGAGTCTCCTCGATCCATCTCCTAGCATACTCAGTACGAGTTTAATACTAAGGTTATAACCTAGGTTTCGCATTCCTAAAGTTTATAACCTACAGCTCTGATACCAACCTGTGACACCCCCAAATTTAGGTACCAATACCTCAAATTTGGTGCTCACGGTAAAGTACATCCATACACCTATAAACAACATAAATTAACTAATGCGGAATACATAAACATATGTTGTTCATTACAAAAGGTTTACTAGGTCCCAAGGTTTATAACCTTAAATAGAATACATCGCAGAATACAATAATATTACAAAACGATTCCACGATTACATAACGGGATAGTTTATATAACTATTCCTTAAGCTTTCCTTTGCCTTTGTCGGCTTTGGAATTCCCTGACTTAACTGTAATAGGTTCATGATATAGCAAGGGTGAGCAACGAGTTTGCTCAGCAAGTTTAACAATGGATAATGAAGATATATCATGAATGAATAAGAATAATAGCCGCATAGATCAACAATTTATGAACATTGATGAAGTAGCTGAAATGACATAATCAAAGTTCAAATGAAACAAGGAATATTAATTATTTACTGCTGAGTGGTCCAACCGACCATGAACTTGGCCAAAGAGTCAATCATTCAACTAACTCTTTTAAAAACTGGCCCCATAAGTTATACTCGAGGGGATCAGCCTTTTGTACACCATGTATATGTATAACATTTAACTCTGACTGCATCGAATAACCGACACATTAAAATTCCATAAATAAGGGTTGCTCTCTCAGTCCAAGAATCTATACCAACAACCAGTTTGGATAGCTTTTAAAATAATAACCTGTGTATGTCTAGCCGAAACAAATAGCGTAGACTATTTTCTTAAACCGTTCATGAATAAAGAACTTAAACGTTTCACAGTCCAACAACATATAATGAATTCAAATGCACAAGGCACGAATATCAATAATTATCTTTGATGTGGAGTAATTGACAATAATTATTTCACTAATATCATTTGAGAGTGATAACTCGTGTCTGAGTTAGGAAACTTGCAATAATATAGAATACTTGCTCAATAAATAAATAGAGTAAGATAGAACCTTCTCAATAATGAAACTTGCCCAATTATAAAGGTTGAGTAAGTTTAAGAAACTTACAATTCATAAGAATAAACTCGCACAATAATAAAATTTGTACGGGTTAGGAAACTTGCAACAAGATATAATACTTGTTCAAATATAATCTTGAGTAAGGTAAGAAACTTGCATTCAATATATAGAAAGAATGAAGTTAGAGAACTTGCCCAACACAAGGGTTAGACAAGCGTTAGGAAACTTGCACAATACTCAACATGTGTATAGGATAGGAAACCTGCTCAATATAATTCGAGTAAGGTTAGGGAAACTTGCTCAATAAATAGATTGAGTTAGGATAGAAAACTTTCCTGAAGCGCTGATATAATATTACAACACACGCTCCTTAATATCTTACACAATTAAGTACATATTCACATAATAATTAGTCATATACTGGATACCAAATAATAGTTTATACTACTCTATGATGTTTCATTCTTATTAGAAACATAATATTAAACAAGATTATACACACTAGTTACGGCGTTACGACGCCTACACGTTTGTACACCAACCTTGCCTATTCGAATGCCCAAGCGACACGTATTTGTGTACGCTTAACACGCCCATTCGATTTATCTAATACTAATTGGTTAATAATGAGTATCATTATAATTTATAACATTCATGTTTTAGAACTTAGAACAATATTTTACATTGTCGGGAGCATTACATGTGCTTACGCGCATGCCCGACACCCTCCGATTGCCCCTAATTACACATCAGTCCTATAAAATGGCTAATTTAGGCCATTCTATAGACATCAAATTTAAAAACGCAAAGAACGAAAGTTGTAGGTCTACTCGTCCTCTTTTTGAATCATCTTGAATCACCTAAATCCGAGTTCGTATGAGAAAGTTATTGTAGTTCCCGTGAATTTTAAACGTCATTATTAATTAAATATATAAATTAAAATTTTAATGAGTTAGTTTGTGTGCTTATTTGAACCTTTTGTGTGCATTGGTAGCCTACATGACTAGGTGATGAATTGTTTTAAGTTGAGTAAAGGGGGTCACTAATAGTATAGTTAAATTAGTGAACAAGCCTTAAGGTTTAATATCAATTAAATTGATAAATTAGTTACTAATTAATCATGCAAGTAAATTGAATATACTTAGTATATTGAATTGAGTAAATTAATTAATAAAAGTATTAATTAATGAGAATATTGTCACATTGAATAATAAAATTTAATAGTTCAATTAGTAATCAATTTCTAATTGATTAGCTTATTTAATTAAGGAACTAAGACCAATTATTTATTTGATCATGGGTGTAGTAATTAATAGTGTGGCAAATTAATTAATCAATCATTGGGTTAAATTAAATGACTCAATATTGCATTAAATAGATTTGAATTTTATTAGCCTAATTAGGTTACAAGTTAAAGAGATATGTGTAAGTAATTAAATTCCATAAGATTGGAAATAGAAACCCTAAATAAACAATTAGGGTAATACATATTAAAATTGTTAAACTATGTTTATTACCTATTAAACCCTATTAAGCCTTTTAAGGCATGAAATTATGTCAATCAACTTGCTTTATTTGGTAACTCTTACACAAAGGACAAGGTTGTCAAGCTCCCATTGGTGGAAAATCTAATTAGCACACTTAAAGATAAGATTAAGGCTAAATGGAAGGGATAAGGTGAACTCTTATATCCAATGGGTAAGAAAGATGTGGGGGATAATAGCATGAATTCTAATTTAGCATTATACTTGCAAGTATTCTATCCTTTCATTTCATTTCAAGTTCATTTCTTCTTTTCATCTCCTTCTTTCATTTCTCCCAAGCAAGAACACAAAGTGAGAGCTTAGAGAGAAAAAGAGAGTGAGATTAGCATAGTTCATGCATCCCAAGTTCATCACATACTTTGGTAGATCAAAGAAAGTAGCTACAAGATCAAGGTGAAACCCTAAATCATTTTCTTCTTTCTTACTTTGTTTTATTTTCATAGTTTTTGAGAGATTTTGTTCTAAGACTCAAGAATCATTAGATATTCATACTTTATGTATAGATCTAATCCTCTTGAGTGTTAGAATGGAGATTCAAAGGAAGAAAAGGAACTTATGTTCTTAAAGGGTAAAACCTTAGCTTTTCTTCACTTGGATCACTCATAACTTGAGATCTACAACTTGGATTTGTGATCCGTCGAAGGAGGGTGCTAGATACATGAGTTAGCTAGTAAACCCAAGTGGTAGAACACAAATCCAATAATTTTTGAAGCCTTGGGGGCTATTTTCCCAAAACAGTCTAGCTATAAAACTTAAAGCTTTAAAACCCTAAAAGCTTGCTGTCCTCGTTTTTTCAAAGGTTGTTTCGGCAAGTTATAGATCTTTTAAAAATCTGGAAAAAATCACAGAGGTACCTTAAGAAGTTATCTACAAGTAGGAAAACGAACGAACACGTTTCGATGTGTAGTTTTTGCGTAATGGCTTTTACCGTAAAGGACTCCTAAATATTTATACCCAGATTTCTCACTGTGTAAACCTTGAAAACATATGAAAGTTTTACAGTACGTTTATGTATATTACGAGAGTGTACCCTGAAAATATCAGAATTTTCTGAGCAAAACTCGATTTATGAAAAATGTAACAAGATTCAGAGGTTTTGGGTACTTTAAATATAGTAAATCGCTTTCTAAAATTCCAGGAAAATTGGTGGATCATTGTTGGATCATATACTATCCAGATCCAGAGGATAATAATTTTCAGAGCCTATTTGCTATTTTTCATAATAATGTTATAGTTATGGTTAAAAGAAAATAAATGGTTAAATGATGTCATAAATAAGGAAAATGTGATTTTTAAGCTTGGATACTCCTAATATTATATATTCTAACTATTGAGGGGTATTTTGGTAATATTTAATGAGAAATAATATTTATGACCTTTTATGGGTAGTAAAGGAGTTGTTTAATAAAGGGTAAAACAATTAGAATAAATTGTTTATTCGCCTAATAACTTATTAAAATATTACTATGATATTTGTAATATAAGAATTCGATATTTTTTAGTAAACAAAGAAATATTAAGGTTAAAACTTCATGGAAATATTATTGAATGGGTAATAATATTTGTTTTAAGCATTAATAAATGATTAAGATATTATTAAAATGACTAATAATATTAGATTAAAATATTATTAATGATATGAGAATTAAAATATTATTAAGAGATTAATAATATTAGATTAAAGTATTATTGAATGATTAAAATATTATTAAGATGTTAATAACATTAGTAAACGAATAAAAGTGTTATTAGTGGACTAATAATACCAAGAGGTGAATTAAATATTATCAGGATTGATAATATTAAGTGTCTTATAGGATTTACGATAGTTTATTAACTTATGTGTGCTATGTGATTTGCTTAATTGTTAAATAAATAGCATAAGTAAGCGTATCGATATACAACTACGCAGTACTAATTGGTAGATCGACGTTATCAATGTTAGGTTCTTCAAGGCCAATTAGTTAAAGCTAGCATACTTGTAGCTAAGCAGACAGGCAAGTTCCCTAACTTCATTCTTTCAGTATATTGAATGCAAGTTCTATCTTACTCAACTTTTACATTGAGCAAGTTTCTAAACCTTATGCATTATTTTTAATTCGTGCAAAAAGGTATATATATTATTGCAAGTTATTCTTTAAGCTTGAATCTTATCTCCAAGCATGCCTTAAGTGGTCTAATTATTTTTAAAATTATTCCACATCTTTGTATTTATTGACATTCGCACTCGTGCATTTGAATTCGTATATTTATTTAAGTTCAGAAATTTGTGAACTATTCATGGTTAAGTCTGAACCCTTGTTCGGTCAGGCAAGTATGTGAGAATTTATAAAAGCTATCTGAACCAATCGATGGTAAGGATTCTTAGACTAAATGGACACCCCTTTTATTATAGGGGAGTACCCCAAGTACCGTATATAAGGTACAAATAGCAGAGTTAAATGTTATGCATACACATAGCGTACGCGAGGCTGATCTCCTCAAGTACTTATTCTGTAGCCAGTAACCAGAGGGTCAACTAGCTATTGACTCCTTTGGAAGTTATTATTCAGAGTCTACTTGACTATCAATTGTTCTAAAAGCAATAATCGTTCTTGCTTCTGATATTTATATTGTTGAATTCTTTTTTTTCTATATTCCATTCATCATGATATATCCTTTATTGTCATAGTTTAAACTTGCTGAGCAAACTCGTTGCTCATCCTTGCTATATCATGACTTTCATTGCAGTTAAACCTGAGACTTCAGGGAAGGGCAAGGGTAAAGAAAAGATGAAGTGATAGGCTTCACGTAGCTGGCTTATTTTATGCTTAGTTTAATTTGCTATTAATGTAATTTGAACCCTGATTATCATTTAGGGTATGTTTTGTGTTATGTATTAAGGTTATCGTATCTTGGGACTAGTAACACCTTTTGAATGAACAACATATGTTCGTTATATTCCGCATTTAGTTATTGTATGTTGTTGGAGGTGAATGTTTGTATTGGATCGTGATGACCGAATCCGGGTATTTTGAGACCCGAATTTGGGGGTGTCACAGGTTGGTATCAAAGCTATAGGTTATAACCCTTAGGAGAAAGAGTCCTTAGGCTATAACCTGAGAGAATATAGAGGAATAGAAGGGGATTGAACTCATATAGAGTTATTTTTTTGGTAGAAATTTATTATGATCTTAAAATTGAGGATTTGGATCATACGTTGGTGTTATTAAGCTTGTGGATAATTTGAGAAATTTGTATTGATGAGATAATATGGTAAAGTGAAGACCATTAAGTATGGACGATCCATTGTAAGCTGGAGTTATAGATATTCGAGGTAATTAGATTAATCATTTGATGTTATTGATCAATTCTGTGGCTATTGATCAATTTTTGTGGCTATTCATTAGATAAGATATTGGAGTGATGTGGTATAGAGTTTCTTTGTGATAAAGAGAGGGTACCTTAGAATCTGTTGGGTTAAGGGTTGCAAGAAGGAAATGATTAATTCGATAAATAATGAATATATCGATATTTTGAAGTGTTAGTTAAGTTATTAAGCTTTATGGTGGAATGCCAGGTGAGACAAAGGTAATGAACTCATATAGAGTTGTTAAGCAAAAGTTGAGAGTATTAAGATGAATGATTTTATATGCAAAAAAAAATAAAATTTAAGAGATGACAAATGGCAATTTAGATTGTTTTGATGATTAGAAAGGAGAGACAACGGAGAGATTATAAGAAATGAACCAAGGGTAGATTTAGTGTCTGATCTGGAAAAAGTATCTAGAGATGGAACTGAATGATGAGATAATAGAAATCCCTAAGGAGGATCAATTGGAGCCGATATAAGGAATAAATGGAGGAAATGAAAGAAAGAAAGATTAAGTCTGAGAGTTATAAGACCTTTGTGAGTCGTAATGAATGAAGAATAGTAGTCAATGTATATGTACTAGTATACCTATGCATGTAAGAAATGTGAATCTCAGTTTTTGTACAGCTAGCAGTATATCTGTTGTAAGTCCCAATTTTGTGTAAGTTGTGGAGTAGTTATGTGAATCCCATCTTGTTGTTAGTAACAGAAGGATAAGTGGATATCAGGAATGCTATATGATGTAAGTAGTACGAGGTACTAAGATGAGCTTATTAGTATTTACTAAAGGTGCCTTGAGTTGATATGATGATGATACATCCCCACTTTTCAGATCTAGGGGAATGGAGTTCTTATTAATCCCATCTTTTGTGTCTTAATGGGATAGTTAACATTTATAGGAATATGCTGGAATTATAAGTGTTTGACACACTAAGGGGTGTATGAATATAAATGTGGTATTATTATTACATGATTGATTGTGATCGATTTGTGCCTTGACTCTTAAATGATAACATCAGTAGAATTTTGCACGATGTGTAAAACAAGAAGGATTTATGTAAGGTTTTGTTTAGAACAAACAATGCCGTCAAGGAGACAACCCCGATACACGAGGGTGGAAGAGTCAGTGAATAACGAGGAGGGTCAGACTAACCCCAAGAGGACCTTTGCGGACTTGTTAGAGGAAACGATGCAAGGCAGACCAGCCATTGCGGTTGTTTGGCCATGAAATCACATGGCGAACTTTACGGGTTTCAAATTACTAGGACCACCGGAGTTTCATGGGAATATGGATTCGAGTGAAGCCCAGACATGGGTAGAAGAAATGGAGAAAGTTTTCAAGGTCGCAAGAGTGACCGAGGAACAGAAGACTTCGTTTGCCACTTTCATGAGGAAGGGTGAGCCAAATTACTGGTGGAAGGCGACTAGAAGCCGAGCTGGGGAAGGTGCGACTGCGTGGACTCGTTTTAAGGAGCTATTTTTCAAAAAAATTACTTTCTAGAAAGCACGCAGGCAAGTATGGAGATAAAGTTCTTGGATCTGAAGCAAGATGATATGTCGGTAGCAGAGTACGCAACGAAGTTTAACAAACTAGCTAGGTTTGATCCACACCAAGTGGACACCGGAGCTAGGCGAGCGAAGAGATTTGATCAAGGGTTGAAGCCCTGGGCGTATAGTAAGGTTGTGGTTTTGCAGATCAACACATTTCCTACGTTACTTAAGGAAGCAATCATTGCCGAGGAGGAAATGAAGCGTTGACAAAGGACAACCAAGATTAGAAAAGCCATGATGGTCACAAGGAAGGATGCCGTGGGGTCCAAGGACGTGGTGTCAGGTATCATCCCAATCAATGATATAAATGCTTATGTGTTATTCGATTCGGGTGCTACCTGCTCTTTTGTTTCCGAAGAATTGCTAAAATGTTAGACTTACCTCGTGAAAAGTTAGAACACCCTATGAACGTAGAAGTAGCAAATAAGGAAATTATCCCCGTAGAATGCATTCATAGGAATTGTTGTGCCGAATTGCGAGGATTTAAGCTCA
The DNA here is from genome assembly GCA_034770075.1 of Aralia elata. Classification (NCBI taxonomy): domain Eukaryota; kingdom Viridiplantae; phylum Streptophyta; class Magnoliopsida; order Apiales; family Araliaceae; genus Aralia; species Aralia elata. The sequence continues at coordinate 36,100,064 of CM068382.1, forward strand.
GCGTGGATTTGATACCGATTCGTTTGGGGGAGTTCGATGTGATCCTTGGAATGGATTGGTTATCGATTCACGGAGCAGTCATCGACTGTAAGAAGAAGTGTGTACACCTGAAGACTTCTAATAAGTCGAAGGTAGTATTCTATGGTAGTAAATCGCCGAGACAATCTTGTTGTATAACGATGATGCAAGCTAAGAGATTTCTGAAGAAGGGTTGTATAGGTTATTTGGCTCATGTAGTTGATACTCGTCGAGTCGAGGGTGAACCAAGTCAGATACCTGTCGTAAGGGAATTCACAGATGTCTTTCCAGATGAAATTCCGGGATTACCGCCAGATAGGGAGGTAGAATTTGTAATTGACTTGGTGCCGGGAGCCGCACCAATATCGAAGGCGCCGTATCGCATGGCACCGGTAGAAATGAAGGAGCTAATGGTTCAATTGCAAGAACTGTTGGATAAAGGTTATATCAGACCGAGCGTGTCACCATGGGGAGCGCCAGTTCTGTTCGTAAAGAAGAAGGATGGATCGTTAAGGCTCAGTATCGATTACAGGGAATTGAACAAGATTACGATTAAGAACAGGTACCCGCTACCCAGAATAGACGATCTGTTTGATCAACTCAAGGGAGCGAAATACTTTTCAAAGATTAATTTAAGGACAGGCTACCATCAGCTAAGGGTGAGACAGGAGGATATCCCGAAGACGACATTCAGAACTCGTTATGGACATTTCGAGTTTCTGGTAATGTCATTTGGACTAACAAATGCACCATCGACATTCATGGATATGATGAACAGAGTGTTCAAGCAGTACTTGGACAAGTTCGTGGTAGTATTCATCGATGACTTCTTAGTATATTCAGTGACAGAGGAAGAACATGCTGAACATCTAAGGATTGTTTTGGAGGCATTAAGAAGGGAGACGTTGTATGCGAAGTTTTCAAAGTGTGAATTTTGGTTGCAAAGGGTGCAGTTTCTAGGTCACGTCATTGACCGGGATGGTGTTTCGATAGACCCAGCAAAGGTGGAAGCCATTATCAACTGGGAGCAGCCGAGGACGCCGACGGAGATCAGGAGTTTCCTAGGGTTAGCGGGATACTATCGGAGATTCGTCCAGGATTTTTTGAAGATAGCATCGTCGTTGACCAATCTAACCAGAAAGACGGTAAAGTTCGTTTAGACGGAGAAGTGCGAGGAGAGTTTCATGGAGCTGAAGAAAAGACTTAGCCAAGCACCAGTGTTGGCTTTACCGGACGACACTGGGGGTTTTGTAGTATACAGTGATGCGTCACACAAAGGCCTCGGTTGTGTACTAATGCAGCATGGCAAGGTCATTGCGTACGCTTCACGTCAGCTGAAGGACTATGAGAAGGGATACCCGACTCATGATCTGGAGTTAGCAGCAGTAGTATTCGCCTTGAAGATTTGGAGGCACTACTTATATGGAGAGAGGTGCGAGATATATACAGATCATAAAAGTCTGAAATATATCTTCACTCAGAAGGAGCTGAATATGAGGCAGCACCGATGGTTAGAATTGATCAAGGATTACGACTGTGAGATTCTGTACCATCCGGGCAAAGCAAATGTAGTGGCAGATGCCCTGAGTAGGAAAGGCAGAGAGAAATTAATGAGGCTCACGACTCAAGCAGAGTTGATAAAGGAGTTCGAACGTTTGGAATTGGAGGTTAAGTATCCGATGGAGGCGGACGGGAAATTATTCACAGTGACAGCGAGCCCGACCCTATTGGATCAGATTAAGGAGGCTCAAGAAAAGGATGAGGATTGTGATTCAATAAAGAAGCGAATTGCCGAAGGCGAGGAGCTTAAGTAAAAGATTGATAGCACTGGATTGTTAAGGTTTGAAGGGAGAGTCTGGGTACCGTTGGATCTGGAATTGAGGGAAGAAATCCTTCAGGAAGCTCATAGCACGAAGTACTCAGTACATCCTGGGAGCACAAAGATGTACCAGGATTTGCGACGAAATTTTTGGTGGCCGAATATGAAACGAGAAGTGGCAGAGTGTGTCAGCCGATGTCTGACATGCCAGCGGATTAAAGCAGAGCACCAACGACCGAGCGGATTACTTCAACCATTAGAGATTCCGGAGTGGAAGTGGGAGCACATCACAATGGACTTTATGGTGGGACTGCCACCAACTCATAAGGGTTTAGACGCTATCTGGGTAATTGTGGATCGTCTAACCAAGTCTGCTCATTTTCTGCCAATTAAGATACGGTACAATCTGGAACAATTAGCAAAACTTTACGTCAAGGAGATTGTATCACGTCATGGAGTGCCGATATCTATTGTATCGGACAAAGATCCGCGCTTCACGTCAAATTTTTGGAGAAGTCTGCAGGCAAGAATGAGAACACAGTTGAGGTTGAGTACAGCGTATCATCCTCAAACTGACAGCCAGAGCGAGCGAATGATTCAGACCTTAGAAGATATGTTTCGAGCGGTCGTGATGGATTTAAAGGGCAGCTAGGATGACCATTGCCACTGGTGGAGTTCGCTTACAACAACAGCTATCACGCTAGTATCGGTATGCCACCGTACGAAGCGCTATATGGAAGGAAATGCCGAACCCTGATGTGTTGGGACGAGGTTGGAGAGCGAAGACTGTCGAGACCTGAATTGGTGCAGCAAACTACAGATACAGTACAACTGGTCAGGAATCGTCTGGTAGCAGCTCAGGATCGCCAAAAGAAATATGCCGACTTACATCGTCAGAAGAGAGACTTTGAAGTTGGTAGCTTTGTGTTTTTGAAGGTATCTCCCTAGAAAGGGAAGATCCGTTTTGGGAAGAAGGGCAAATTGAGCCCTAGGTTCATAGGACCGTTCGAGGTATTAAGGCGAATTGGCGAAGTGGCGTACGAGGTAGCGTTACCTCCTGAACTTGAGTACATTCACAACGTGTTTCATGTGTCAGTGCTGCGGCCGTATAAACCAGACTACAAGCACGTTATCTCGTATGAACCAATCCAAGTCGAGAAAGACTTATCGTACGAGGAAATTTCTGTTCAGATACTCGATAGGAAGGAACAGAAACTGAGGAATAAGATCATCTATTCCGTCAAGGTTCTCTGGAGGAATCACGCAGTCGAAGAAGCTACGTGGGAACTCGAAGAGAAGATGAAAGCAAATTATCCTTTTCTATTCGAGTAACCTTATTTTGCAATTCCGAGGACCGAATTTTTATAAGGGGGGAGGGATGTAGTGCCCGTGAATTTTAAACGTCATTATTAATTAAATATATAAATTAAAATTTTAATGAGTTAGTTTGTGTGCTTATTTGAACCTTTTGTGTGCATTGGTAGCCTACATAACTAGGTGATGAATTGTTTTAAGTTGAGTAAAGGGGGTCACTAATAGTATAGTTAAATTAGTGAACAAGCCTTAAGGTTTAATATCAATTAAATTGATAAAGTAGTTACTAATTAATCATGCAAGTAAATTGAATATACTTAGTATATTGAATTGAGTAAATTAATTAATAAAAGTATTAATTAATGAGAATATTGTCACATTGAATAATAAAATTTAATAGTTCAATTAGTAATCAATTTCTAATTGATTAGCTTATTTAATTAAGGAACTAAGACCAATTATTTATTTGATCATGGGTGTAGTAATTAATAGTGTGGCAAATTAATTAATCAATCATTGGGTTAAATTAAATGACTCAATATTGCATTAAATAGATTTGAATTTTATTAGCCTAATTAGGTTACAAGTTAAAGAGATATGTGTAAGTAATTAAATTCCATAAGATTGAAAATAGAAACCCTAAATAAACAATTAGGGTAATACATATTAAAATTGTTAAACTATGTTTATTACCTATTAAACCCTATTAAGCCTTTTAAGGCATGAAATTATGTCAATCAACTTGCTTTATTTGGTAACTCTTACACAAAGGACAAGGTTGTCAAGCTCCCATTGGTGGAAAATCTAATTAGCACACTTAAAGATAAGATTAAGGCTAAATGGAAGGGATAAGGTGAACTCTTATATCCAATGGGTAAGAAAGATGTGGGGGATAATAGCATGAATTCTAATTTAGCATTATACTTGCAAGTATTCTATCCTTTCATTTCATTTCAAGTTCATTTCTTCTTTTCATCTCCTTCTTTCATTTCTCCCAAGCAAGAACACAAAGTGAGAGCTTAGAGAGAAAAAGAGAGTGAGATTAGCATAGTTCATGCATCCCAAGTTCATCACATACTTTGGTAGATCAAAGAGAGTAGCTACAAGATCAAGGTGAAACCCTAAATCATTTTCTTCTTTCTTACTTTGTTTTATTTTCATAGTTTTTGAGAGATTTTGTTCTAAGACTCAAGAATCATTAGATATTCATACTTTATGTATAGATCTAATCCTCTTGAGTGTTAGAATGGAGATTCAAAGGAAGAAAAGGAACTTATGTTCTTAAAGGGTAAAAACCTTAGCTTTTCTTCACTTGGATCACCCATAACTTGAGATCTACAACTTGGATTTGTGATCCGTCGAAGGAGGGTGCTAGATACATGAGTTAGCTAGTAAACCCAAGTGGTAGAACACAAATCCAATAATTTTTGAAGCCTTGGGGGCTATTTTCCCAAAACAGTCCAGCTATAAAACTTAAAGCTTTAAAACCCTAAAAGCTTGTTGTCCTCGTTTTTCCAAAGGTTGTTTCGGTAAGTTATAGATCTTTTAAAAATATGGGAAAAATCACAGAGGTACCTTAAGAAGTTATCTACAAGTAGGAAAAAGAACGAACACGTTTCGATGTGTAGTTTTTGTGTAATGGCTTTTACCGTAAAGGACTCCTAAATATTTATACCCAGATTTCTCACTGTGTATACCTTGAAAACATATGAAATTTTTACAGTACGTTTATGTATATTATGAGAGTGTACCCTGAAAATATCAGAATTTTCTGAGCAAAACTCGATTTATGAAAAATGTAACAAGATTCAGAGGTTTTGGGTACTTTAAATATAGTAAATCACTTTCTAAAATTCCAGGAAAATTGGTGGATCATTGTTGGATCATATACTATCCAGATCCAGAGGATAATAATTTTCAGAGCCTATTTGCTATTTTTCATAATAATGTTATAGTTATGGTTAAAAGAAAATAAATGGTTAAATGATGTCATAAATAAGGAAAATATGATTTTTAAGCTTGGATACTCCTAATATTATATATTCTAACTATTGAGGGGTATTTTGGTAATATTTAATGAGAAATAATATTTATTACCTTTTATGGGTAGTAAAGGAGTTGTTTAATAAAGGGTAAAACAATTAGAATAAATTGTTTATTCGCCTAATAACTTATTAAAATATTACTATGATATTTGTAATATAAGAATTCGATATTTTTTAGTAAACAAAGAAATATTAAGGTTAAAACTTCATGGAAATATTATTGAATGGGTAATAATATTTGTTTTAAGCATTAATAAATGATTAAGATATTATTAAAATGACTAATAATATTAGATTAAAATATTATTAATGATATGAGAATTAAAATATTATTAAGAGATTAATAATATTAGATTAAAGTATTATTGAATGATTAAAATATTATTAAGATGTTAATAACATTAGTAAACGAATAAAAGTGTTATTAATGGACTAATAATACCAAGAGGTGAATTAAATATTATCAGGATTGATAATATTAAGTGTCTTATAGGATTTACGATAGTTTATTAACTTATGTGTGCTATGTGATTTGCTTAATTGTTAAATAAATAGCATAAGTAAGCGTATCGATATACAACTACGCAGTACTAATTGGTAGATCGACGTTATCAATGTTAGGTTCTTCAAGGCCAATTAGTTAAAGCTAGCATTACTTGTAGCTGAGCAGACAGGCAAGTTCCCTAACTTCATTCTTTCAGTATATTGAATGCAAGTTCTATCTTACTCAACTTTTACATTGAGCAAGTTTCTAAACCTTATGCATTATTTTTAATTCGTGCAAAAAGGTATATATATTATTGCAAGTTATTCTTTAAGCTTGAATCTTATCTCCAAGCATGCCTTAAGTGGTCTAATTACTTTTAAAATTATTCCACATCTTTGTATTTATTGACATTCGCACTCGTGCATTTGAATTCGTATATTTATTTAAGTTCAGAAATTTGTGAACTATTCATGGTTAAGTCTGAACCCTTGTTCGGTCAGGCAAGTATGTGAGAATTTATAAAAGCTATCTGAACCAATCGATGGTAAGGATTCTTAGACTAAATGGACACCCCTTTTATTATAGGGGAGTACCCCAAGTACCGTATATAAGGTACAAATAGCAGAGTTAAATGTTATGCATACACATAGCGTACGCGAGGCTGATCTCCTCAAGTACTTATTCTGTAGCCAGTAACCAGAGGGTCAACTAGCTATTGACTCCTTTGGAAGTTATTGTTCAGAGTCTACTTGACTATCAATTGTTCTAAAAGCAATAATCGTTCTTGCTTCTGATATTTATATTGTTGAATTCTTTTTTTTCTATATTCCATTCATCATGATATATCCTTTATTGTCATAGTTTAAACTTGCTGAGCAAACTTGTTGCTCATCCTTGCTATATCATGACTTTCATTGCAGTTAAACCCGAGACTTCAGGGAAGGGCAAGGGTAAAGAAAAGATGAAGTGATAGGCTTCACGTAGCTGGCTTATTTTATGCTTAATTTAATTTGCTATTAATGTAATTTGAACCCTGATTACCATTTAGGGTATGTTTTGTGTTATGTATTAAGGTTATCGTATCTTGGGACTAGTAACACCTTTTGAATGAACAACATATGTTCGTTATATTCTGCATTTAGTTATTGTATGTTGTTGGAGGTGAATGTTTGTATTGGATCGTGATGACCGAATCCGGGTATTTTGAGACCCGAATTTGGGGGTGTCACAGTTATGCCCATTTTAGTAAAGGACGTCAAAGCTGATTCTAGCCTAACATTACGCCCAAAATGTGCCTGTGACCGGCGTATATACGCCCAAAACAGTAGCATCAGTGTAAAGACAGCGTATATACGCTCGAACTCAGCTTTATAATTTCTTGAATGCTCTGTTTTGACACACTTACTACAAACCTTCATAACTTCTTCTATACACGTTCAATTGGTCTATTTCGGACTCTATGGACTTTTAATTCATGGGGCTACAGCATATCAAAAATTCAGAGCTACCCATTAACATTAATAAGGCCAAATCTTAGGCCAAAGTACTAAGTTCATACTCTGTTTTTGAGTGTTCTAAGTGTTCTTCACTAAAACCACCACTAAATCTTTGTTTTAACATCTTTTTACTCCATTCCAACTGGGTTAAACTCATAACCCATGGAAGTACAATATCATAATAACAAATAAACACAAGAAGTAAGGAATCATAGCTTTACAGTCCTCTAAATTAGTCCAACAGTCCGTATTGTCCAAAAAGTCCATTGTTCTTCATGTTCTTCATCCTCCTTAAGCATAGGTACAGATTTATTGCGTTTTTGTTCCACTTTAATGTTATTAATGGCTTACATAACCTCTTAACAACATTGACAAACATCTAACACAAACAAAAACAACAAGAATCGCCAGAAAATTGAATTACAAGCTCAAGAGCTCAAAAACCACAAAAACTTAAAAACCTTAACAAGAACTCGAATGGAATGGATTTGGTTAGTGTTTACCTCTGTAAATCCTTCCTAGATGATTAAGAAGATTGCTAGGCTTGATTTTGAGGGTTCTTCTTGCTTGGATTCTCTTCTTCTTCCACCTGTGCCTTTTTCTTCTTCCTCCTTTCTTTTCCGGCGACTTCCTCCTTCTTCCTTCTTGCAGCTCTCTCTCTCTCTCTCTATTTGCTGAACTTAGACAAGGAAGAAAGGAAATGGCATGCAAGAGAGAAATGGAATGGTTTGAATGGGATGGGAGAAGTGGGTTGGTTGCACCATGAGGCTTGCCGGCTAAGCTCTCCCTCCTTATATTTGATTGGTCTAAAATTGGGGGTTGGTTCCCTCTTGGAGTAACAAGCCAAAATAAATACCCAAATACACAAAAATATATCCGAAAACTCCCATTTTGTACCAAAACTGATAAATAACTCCAACCAAAATTAAAATGGGTACTCCTATAATTATTGGGACGCATAAAAATAATTATTATGGGATTTGTCCAAATATTCGGAACACCCATATAGTACATTTCGGATACGGATAAAATCACGTATCAGCTCAAATAAAATTTCCGACGCTTGAAAAAATTATTCGTTCGCATACACGCATTAACAAAATTATTCAACATCGAAAAAAATGAAAAATATATCTGGCATGAATAGTGCCTCGAGATGCGTGTCCGTGAATAGTGATTCAGCGACGCTATGCGAAATCAATTATTCACTTAAATAAAACTATAACACGTAAAATTTCATGCATTCACATAATCCAGGTTGTCACACAACCTTTAAACATGCAACACAAAAATAATATTAATAAAATATAATATATTCATTAATATTCAAAAATTTAAATTACAAGGCAAATCCATAATTTCCGGTCGTTACAGCTGAACAATAAATCATTTCAAGTAACAAGAATTTTCTTGAATTTCATGTTGAATAATACATCAAGAATGAAAGAGTTAATTTTTTTTCGAAGATTCAATAATATTCAATTGATTATGAAGGATTAGCAATACTGCAATAAATAGTCAATAAAGTGGGATTATACCCAGATTTTATGCTAAGTGATCACAATGGATCTTGAACTGCTAGAGGAATCATCACCTAATAATACTGAATACCTCAAGAGTATAAGTTAATCGTATAGACTAAATATACTCTTTGTAGACACCCAAATTTTGCGCTTCGTATACTAACCGTGACAGGAGGGCAAAATCGTCTAATGAACCGGCCTGTGAGAGCGAGGGATGCACAAGTGCGAACACTCGACGCCACCGCAACGATTTGCAAATCAAAACCGACGTGACAGCAGGGCCGTCCGAAATGAGCATGCCCGAATGATGTGGCACGTCTCCCAGTGATTCTCGGACTGCAAAATACAGGCCTGTCGGCGAAAACCGACGTCACGACACGAGAAACAAGGTGCGGTTCGGAAAACGAGAAAATCAGCCCACCCAGCCGCGGATTGATCTGCGGCCAAACGATTAAAATAATGGTGGTGCGCACGGGACTCGAAACCAGGAAACCAGCTGAGTGCGATGGGGGGTGGGCCAGCCAGCCGCAGATCAATCTGCGGCCAACCGCAGATCAATCTGCGGCTGCCCTAAACCAGCCTATTTCAGCTTAGTTTCGTTGCAGCATACAGGGGGTTGGAAGAATGTGAAGGAAGAAGAATTCTGCAGCAGCAAGAACACGGAAATAGAGAGAAAAAGGAGCAAATTTTGCAATCAAATAGGAAGAAAAGAGAGGAAAAAAGGAGAGGATTTATATTCTTTGATTTTAATTGTATCAAATATACTCCTTATCTTAGTCAAATACACAAGTTCACATCCATTTGAGATCATTTGCAAGGTGAAAATTCCCTTTGTTCTAGCAATTTATATCATATTGTTTGGTTAAATTAAATGTAGTTTTTCTTGTATATTGTTGTGGATCTATGGATTGAGGACTATTAGTGAGGGGTTCCCAAATGGAACGAAATTCCTCCTAATGGCCCGATGATATCCATTTGGTGAATTTTAGCTCGTTGTAATGATGTATTATGCATAGTTTATTTAGATTGTTATTTTTAGGATCTTGTGGGTGTGTAGCGATTTTGGATGTGAGCCTAGGAGCGCGACCCCGTGGTCCAAATCCGATGATGGACATCTTTTGATATATGTAATAAATTCGATGTACCTTTCATTGTAAATATGTAATCGTCGGGCCTTAAAACGACGCCAAGGCGAGAGTCGTGTTTAAGGCCCCGAAATAGTGAAACTTGTGATTGTAGGCGTTTGGGGTTATGTTGATGGCTTACATGCCCATGAATAGCCCCGACGCGTGTTTATGCTTGATTTGATTTATGAGATGAAATTGATTTCAAAACTAAACGATAAGATTTTCATAAAATCAATCAAACTAGGTTATTAGAATCACGAGGCTAAAACTTGGGAATGCTAATGAATGTCGATTCCTATTTAACGAGAAGGCTAAAGAAAAATCGCTTTCAAACATCACCAAAATGGTTTTATAAAATAAGTACTGTTTTATTAAACCTTGGTGCATAGGGTGAAAGAGATCCTAGAAATTGCCCATCCCTTTATGAAAGCAATGTATAGATCTCGATTCCTATTTTGACGAAGGTTTAAAACTCTTGTTTTGCCAAAACGACAACTAATGAAAAATCTTGCAGGTTTGACAATAAAAAAAATCAAAACCTTTCTCATAAAGAATAAAGCTTTCTCGTATATGCTGAAAAGACATTCCAAAGCGTTCTCAAATTAAAGCACGACTTTTCCTAAAAATCCAAATGATTCTTCCATACGAACTCACCACAACATTCACATAGGTACAACACACACACACACGCGGCGCACATATACACACACATTCAAGGATTAAAGGATAGGAAAAGCATCAAGATTGCGGTAACCGTGTTTCACGGAAGTCGGGGGGTGCCTAACACCTTCCCCTCGCTTAAGCAAGCCCCCGAACTCTATGAATCTCGATTCGCAGACCAATTAATTCGGAGTCACATATGAGCCAAGCGATTTATAAAAAACGAAAACTCGGATGAGTTGGTACATCCATTTCAAATATACCAACTGGCGACTCTGGTTAATTGGCTCATCATAAAAACGATCTTTCAAAACCCCGTCGACACTCAAGCCGGCCTTTTCCAAAAAATCACCTAATAAAAAGGCTAAAATCGGAAAAGACAAACAAATCGCGATTGGAGCGAAAAAAAACCGGCGTCGACAGCTGGCGACTCTGCTGGGGAATATTAGAGGGCTTAAGCCGCGTTCAAATCTTGATGCAATCCTATCCTTTAAAAAATTCATGAATGTGTGTGTGCATGCGATATTTTGATCTTTTGTACTTTTGTTGTGTGAATGTGTGTTTTGTCCAAATAAATGAATGGTTGAATGGATTTGCTTTACTTTAAAGTAATCATATGCATTCGGTGAGGACGATGAATGTGAATGTATGTTGAGAGAGTACCTCCTCCTGAGGCGAACCTGTCGGTTGCTTATTACTGGACTCGAAGGGGCTGCTCCCCGGAGATGGCTCAGGAAACGCACCACCCAAATCCGCTCCAATCGAAAGGATTCAGACGAGTAGATTGCGAAGATTTGGGGACCTTCATGCCGAAAAGCCCGCGAGAGTAACCCTAGGGTAGGTCAGCCTCTGATAAACCTAACGGAAGGGAAGCTTCTTCATGCCCTTTTTATCGTTCAAGTCAAATAAATGTCATGTAAATGGCATACAACTGTCATACCATCATCATCGTAATAAATATGTCTTGTATCATGTGATTACATCACCTGCACATATAAGGAGAATACTGACATGTTTTTCTTTCAGGAAGGCTATCCGTGCCACGTACCAAGGTTTTCTACAACTTCTAAATACTATCCTGTCATCAAACACTGACCTTGTTTTGCAGGATAAGATTGAGAGAACCGTGAAAGCGTGGCATAACGATCACAAAGAACCCAGAGTAGGGGCATATTCGACCACAAAAAAAAAAAAAAGAAAAAAAAAGAGATTGCCCCTACGACCCAACTAAGAGGCCGTAAAGTCCATACTCCACCCATCCAAGTGGCAGAAGCCGGTAGCTATGAAATTACAGTTCTGCCACTCCAATAATACGGTCGAATACAAGGGATGCATCCTAGGACTGAGATTAGCCCCGGGAATGGCGGTATAGACTTGTCCAGCCTATGAGGATCAGATCGGAGAGATCTCCCGTAGTGACGCCTTCCCTGAATGGGCTTGGTATCAAAACCTTAAATAGTTCCTTCGAAACAGCTCTTTTCCTAAAAATGCAGATCTGACCGAGGAAAAAGAGTTCAAAGAGGGGCAGTGAATTTCTTCCTAAGCTGCGGGACTGCTGAGATATCTGGAAGCCGAAGAAGCCCACTGATTAATGAACGAAGTACATGGCGATGTGTGCAGAGCCCATATGAGCAGAACATTTTTGGCAAAGAAAATCATGTGAGCGGGTTCACTACAATCTACTGGCTAACCACAAAAACTGACTGCGTCAAGAAATGCCATCAATGCCAAATCCATGCCAATGCGATCCATGCACCTCCTAATGAGATCCATTACTTGACCTCACCGTGGCCAGTTGGACCGTACAGTAGGTGATATCCAGGGAGGGGGAAAAATCCCGGAGTATGGCAGTGAATCCCGGCCAGTAGAAGATCAATGGGTTTTAAAATTCTGAGTTTTATTTCAAATCCCCGCACGCTCATGTCATTTTGTCATGTTATCAAAAAGAAGATCATGTGCTGAATTGTTTCATATATATGACAAGCATTTTTGTTTTATGTCAGGTACCCCGATTTGAGGCACTCTAGCCTGACAAGCAATGGGCCAAATTTGAAGGAGGATCACAATTTTGGTATAAAGCTAGAGTTCGATCTGATGGATATTGAGCAGGACGAGACATATATCGACAATACAACTTCCGAGATCAAAGGAGGGGTCGAGGAATAAACCCGAACCCGACTTAGACCAAACCATCGCCATCAAACATCAGAACCCCTAACGATCACAAAGAACCCGGAGTAGGGGCAAAGTCATCCAAAAAAAAAATCAAAAATCAAAAATCTCAAAAATCAAAAATCCCCCAAACCTTTCAACAAGTCAAGGGACCGGATTTTTTGTCAGCCCAACGAGATACCGATGCAACCAGCACAAGGGAGATCACAAGAAAAGCAACTTAACACTGGGCATTTGTCAACTACCCAGGAAATGATGACGTGCAAATTGGCACCCATGCAACAATCCCATCAACATGCACCATCATCATCAAATGCTACCTCATGTCAATTCAATCTTCAACGGTACGATCATCTGACATTTGTCAAGCATAGTTTTCCCGGGATACGATGATCCGCGTGAAAGGGGATTTTATTTGGCTTGATAGGAATCGGATTAATTCTGACAAGCAACCGTGGAGCACGATCGTGAGTATGATTAGACGAAGAAGGCTATTCAACCTTTTGATCGGGTACAAAGCCTTAATTCAAAGCAACGTTTGCAACAGAATCGACCTCATGTGACAGCCTTCACTTTGCATTTGCACAAACTTTCAGTTGTGGGGTATAAAACTATGACGACGTTGATGGCCATTAACACGTAGTCAGACAGTCAATAATTATCAATATCAAGAAGTCAGACGATAAATGATTATCAAGATAATGTCTCGAATCGTGGCCTGGGTTATTCGAGTAATTAAGCCCGAGGGGTGTCTCTACACCTGGTGCCCTAAAGCCATCTGGTTTGGGAGTCGCTGGCCCAACACTCGTTACATGGGTAACTCAGAGCCTAAGAAAACGAGCATTACAGTAGAGGAGGCCCGAGCAGATTCGAATCGTGGCATGAGCTACTCGAGTAATTAAGCCTAAGGGGTGTCTCTACATCTGGTGCCCTAAAGCCATCTGGTTTGGGAGTCACCGGCCTAACACTCGCTACATGGGTAACTCAAGCCTAAGAAAGCGAATCTTGCGCAAGGTCAAGCAAAGAATGAATGGTGCAGACCACAAGCTTGTCTCGAACCGTGGCCTTTGTTACTCGAGTAAGTAAATCCGAAGGGGTGTCTATACACCTAATGCCCCAAAACCGTCTGGTTTGGGAGCCATTGGTCCAAAACTCGTTAAATGGGTAACTTTGAATAATCTAAGAAAACGAGACAAGTGACGTGGGCTAATAAAGAGAAAAGATAATATGAAAAAACTCTCGGCCTTAAACAAGAGGTCATAGAAGAGAAACCCCTACTGGATGCTGCATCGCATAGTGCATTTGTCATATGACGTCAATCCTGCTAAGAACGTTGTCGAGAATGGAGACAGAATACCTTTGACGAAGGAAGGTAGTTCTTTTGAATTCGACCGTACTCACGTACAATGACCATGAATGCTTGAAGATATTCTTACGATTTCATAACTCGTTAAATAGAAAATCATCAACTCACGAGGGATTGAAAAAAAACTTCCAATCTAGTACATTCACGGTTCACAACTTGCTAGATTGTGCGATCAATAGATATTCAATTTCATGTGCTTTAATTGCATTTTTGTCGAGATTATAATATCTTTGTGTTGAACTAACACTAACGGCCCGAGCCTTCAAGTTTTGGCAATTGTTAGTCATCTGATATGCAGGATCTTGCAGAGCTGTGGATAACTCAGCACGGTCAAAATCGCGAGTTTTCGATAGAATTCTTGGTAGCGACACGCACCAAGGCAGGGGCAGTTAAGAATCGTGAAGCTGAGGCTGCACAGAACTTCCCATCATTGGGCCTCTCCCCAATCCTGACTATCACTGCCTCGACATCCAAATGGTCCACGTGCATGAGCACATACAAGGATGATATAATGCGGGACAACAACATATCGACCGTCAGAAATGATCAAAAGGCCAAAGAGCCCAACATAGATGTCGATCATCACAGAGAGCGAAAAGGACTGCCTCAACTCGATGAAATGAAGACGACCAAGAACAGGCAGGGTACCAAACCAATGTTGAACTCTAGAAACTACCCTTCACGATAAGGCGTGATCCAATCAAATGTTGACAAATAATGACGACGGTCGAATCGTATCATTTGACTGAACAGGGGTCATTTCTATCTAAAACATATGTTCTGCACATGCATCTGTCCATAACATATCTGCCAGATCATGCATAACATCTTTTTCATGCATGCAGGTACGATCAAAATGAAAATCTTCAGGAAAGTACAAGCACGTCGCCTTCAACCTCACAAATAATCAGACCGTGAGGGCTTTTGCGGCATATTACGTGGACAATGTTGGCGAGAGATCCAGGACAAAAGCCGATCACACATCCCACCTCAAAAAAAAAAGAAAAAAAAAACACTCAATCAAATCAATGACCCCTGGGAAGGGCTGATATCCACAAAAAGAAAAAAGATAAAAAAACAACAAACCCTGGGAAGGGCTGAGATCCACGCGAACCACAACAAAGATGGTGAGCACCCCTGGGAAGGGCTGATATCCACAAAAAGAAAAAAGACAAAAAACAACAAACCCTGGGAAGGGCTGAGATCCACGCGAACCACAACAAAGATGGTGAGCACCCCTTGGAAGGGCTGATATCCACCAAAAGAAAAAAGACAAAAAACAACAAACCCTGGGAAGGGCTGAGATCCACGCGAACCACAACAAAGATGGTGAGCACCCCTGGGAAGGGCTGATATCCACAAAAAGAAAAAAGACAAAAAACAACAAACCCTGGGAAGGGCTGAGATCCACGCGAACCACAACAAAGATGGTGAGCACCCCTTGGAAGGGCTGATATCCACCAAAAAAAAAAAGACAAAAAAAAACAAACCCTGGGAAGGGCTGAGATCCACGCGAACCACAACAAGATGGTGAGCACCCCTGGGAAGGGCTGATATCCACAAAAAGAAAAAAGACAAAAAACAACAAACCCTGGGAAGGGCTGAGATCCACGCGAACCACGACAAAGATGGTGAGCACCCTTGGGAAGGGCTGATATCCACAAAAAGAAAAAAGACAAAAAACAACAAACCCTGGGAAGGGCTGAGATCCACGCGAACCACAACAAAGATGGTGAGCACCCCTGGGAAGGGCTGATATCCACAAAAAGAAAAAAAGACAAAAAACAACAAACCCTGGGAAGGGCTGAGATCCACGCGAACCACAACAAAGATGGTGAGCACCCCTGGGAAGGGCTGATATCCACAAAAAGAAAAAAGACAAAAAACAACAAACCCTGGGAAGGGCTGAGATCCAAGATAACCAACCGGCGACGATACCCGGGGGTTACGAGATGGGTGACCGGCGACGATACCCGGCCCCGACGAGACAATCGACCGGCGACGATAACCGGCGATTACGAGATGGATGTCCGGCGACGAAAACCGGCTCCGACAAGATAACCAACCGGCGACGATACCCGGGGGTTACGAGATGGGTGACCGGCGACGATACCCGGCCCCGACGAAACAATCGACCGGCGACGATAACCGGCGATTACGAGATGGATGTCCGGTGACGAAAACCGGCTCCGACAAGATAACCAACCGGCGACGATACCCGGGGGTTACGAGATGGGTGACCGGCGACGATACCCGGCCCCGACGAGACAATCGACCGGCGACGATAACCGGCGATTACGAGATGGATGTCCGGCGACGAAAACCGGCTCCGACAAGATAACCAACCGGCGACGATACCCGGGGGTTACGAGATGGGTGACCGGCGACGATACCCGGCCCCGACGAGACAATCGACCGGCGACGATAACCGGCGATTACGAGATGGATGTCCGGCGACGAAAACCGGCTCCGACAAGATAACCAACCGGCGACGATAACCGGGGGTTACGAGATGGGTGTCCGGCGACGAAAACCGGCCCCGACAAGACAATCGACCGGCGACGATACCCGGCGATTACGAGATGGGTGACCGGCGACGAAACCCGGCCCCGACAAACGGTGACACCTGTGGGACCGTATCAAAAGACTGTACAGGGGTTATTTTTCATCAAATTTACATTTTAAATATTATATCCCATGCATTGAATAGATGATATTTCTGTACGTGATCCATGCAGGTTAGGTGTCAAGGTCCTAGCCTATCAGAGTCAAAAGCTATGGCTGCCAAGAGCGATGTACGAGGACGAACTCCAAGGATGCCCTTCAAAGCTAGTCAGGAGAATAACTTCCTTTGATGACAATGGGATGGAATAAGGTGATTAGAAGAGGGGTGACCAGATATGAGACCCGGCATTCACAGGACAATCAACCGGATACGAGACCCGGCGATTACAAGACGAGCGACGGGTTAGGGATTGATGCATTGACACCTTTACAAATGTGTTGCATGCCTTACATCTTGCGTTACATCATAAGTTGTATGTGTTGCACTGTCATTCTTATGCACTGTCATTCATGCATCGTGTGTCTACTTCTTTATCATGTTCATTTCATTTAACATTTCATAAACATGATAAAGAGGGGCAGCTGTAGACACCCAAATTTTGCGCTTCGTATACTAACCGTGACAGGAGGGCAAAATCGTCTAATGAACCGGCCTGTGAGAGCGAGGGATGCACAAGTGCGAACACTCGACGCCACCGCAACGATTTGCAAATCAAAACCGACGTGACAGCAGGGCCGTCCGAAATGAGCATGCCCGAATGATGTGGCACGTCTCCCAGTGATTCTCGGACTGCAAAATATAGGCCTGTCGGCGAAAACTGACGTCACGACACGAGAAACAAGGTGCGGTTCAGAAAACGAGAAAATCAGCCCACCCAACCG
The DNA here is from genome assembly GCA_034770075.1 of Aralia elata. Classification (NCBI taxonomy): domain Eukaryota; kingdom Viridiplantae; phylum Streptophyta; class Magnoliopsida; order Apiales; family Araliaceae; genus Aralia; species Aralia elata. Next base: position 36,117,538 of record CM068382.1, read on the forward strand.
CGGATTGATCTGCGGCCAAACGATTAAAATAATGGTGGTGCGCACGGGACTCGAAACCAGGAAACCAGCTGAGTGCGATGGGGGGTGGGCCAGCCAGCCGCAGATCAATCTGCGGCTGCCCTAAACCAGCCTATTTCAGCTTAGTTTCGTTGCAGCATACAGGGGGTTGGAAGAATGTGAAGGAAGAAGAATTCTGCAGCAGCAAGAACACGGAAATAGAGAGAAAAAGGAGCAAATTTTGCAATCAAATAGGAAGAAAAGAGAGGAAAAAAGGAGAGGATTTATATTCTTTGATTTTAATTGTATCAAATATACTCCTTATCTTAGTCAAATACACAAGTTCACATCCATTTGAGATCATTTGCAAGGTGAAAATTCCCTTTGTTCTAGCAATTTATATCATATTGTTTGGTTAAATTAAATGTAGTTTTTCTTGTATATTGTTGTGGATCTATGGATTGAGGACTATTAGTGAGGGTTCCCAAATGGAACGAAATTCCTCCTAATGGCCCGATGATATCCATTTGGTGAATTTTAGCTCGTTGTAATGATGTATTATGCATAGTTTTATTTAGATTGTTATTTTTAGGATCTTGTGGGTGTGTAGCGATTTTGGATGTGAGCCTAGGAGCGCGACCCCGTGGTCCAAATCCGATGATGGACATCTTTTGATATATGTAATAAATTCGATGTACCTTTCATTGTAAATATGTAATCGTCGGGCCTTAAAACGACGCCAAGGCGAGAGTCGTGTTTAAGGCCCCGAAATAGTGAAACTTGTGATTGTAGGCGTTTGGGGTTATGTTGATGGCTTACATGCCCATGAATAGCCCCGACGCGTGTTTATGCTTGATTTGATTTATGAGATGAAATTGATTTCAAAACTAAACGATAAGATTTTCATAAAATCAATCAAACTAGGTTATTAGAATCACGAGGCTAAAACTTGGGAATGCTAATGAATGTCGATTCCTATTTAACGAGAAGGCTAAAGAAAAATCGCTTTCAAACATCACCAAAATGGTTTTATAAAATAAGTACTGTTTTATTAAACCTTGGTGCATAGGGTGAAAGAGATCCTAGAAATTGCCCATCCCTTTATGAAAGCAATGTATAGATCTCGATTCCTATTTTGACGAAGGTTTAAAACTCTTGTTTTGCCAAAACGACATCTAATGAAAAATCTTGCAGTTTTGACAATAAAAAAATCAAAACCTTTCTCATAAAGAATAAAGCTTTCTCGTATATGCTGAAAAGACATTCCAAAGCGTTCTCAAATTAAAGCACGACTTTTCCTAAAAATCCAAATGATTCTTCCATACGAACTCACCACAACATTCACATAGGTACACACACACACACGCGCGCACATATACACACACATTCAAGGATTAAAGGATAGGAAAAGCATCAAGATTGCGGTAACCGTGTTTCACGGAAGTCGGGGGGTGCCTAACACCTTCCCCTCGCTTAAGCAAGCCCCCGAACTCTATGAATCTCGATTCGCAGACCAATTAATTCGGAGTCACATATGAGCCAGCGATTTATAAAAAACGAAAACTCGGATGAGTTGGTACATCCATTTCAAATATACCAACTGGCGACTCTGGTTAATTGGCTCATCATAAAAACGATCTTTCAAAACCCCGTCGACACTCAAGCCGGCCTTTTCCAAAAAATCACCTAATAAAAAGGCTAAAATCGGAAAAGACAAACAAATCGCGATTGGAGCGAAAAAAAACCGGCGTCGACACTCTTCTGTAAGTACGTGAAGGGATCAGCTTCATTGTACCCATGATTATGCATAATACTCAAACATAGCGCACAGGTCAGATGTCCGACAATAAAGTTTCCCTTTTTATAAGGGTTGTTCATCTCAGTCTTATATCATGAGTTCGTACCACATCAATATGGTTTGGATTGCTTTCAATGAAATACTTTGAGTTCAACATATTATATCAATTTTGATCTAGTCGAATCAAATCTCATATATCTTTAATAACAAATTAGTTCAAATAATAGAACGTTTCATGCAATATAAATTTAACATTAGTCTAGCCGAAACAACTAGTTGAGACATGGTTCATAAATAATTATTTGGTCTAGCTAATACAACTAGATGAGAAATGGCTCAAAAACAGTTTATGGATAAAGAACTATAATTATTTCACAGTTTAAATAATAGAACAGGAAATCAATTGCACAAATGCGAATATCAATAATCATTATAGATGTGGAATAATCAATAATAATTATCCACTAACATGCTTGAAAAATAATAACTCGAGTTTGAGTTAGTGAAACTTACCTATCTGACGAGCTACAAATATTTAGGTTTGATTAATAATCTTTGAATGATTTAACATTAATAAAGTTGGTCTATCAATTAGTACTGCACATAATTGCATATATTTATACTTACTTATGCTATTTATCTAGCAGATAAATCAATCATCTAGCACACATAGTTTAATACGATATCATTAATCCTATATGACATTTAATCGATCTCAAGTCAATGATTTAAGTAATAATATGATTCCTTAATTAATTTATTATAATTGTTTAATTAATGAGTTATGTAAATTCCCTTTATTTTATTAACTCTGTCTTCATTTAATTACTATATAATTTTAGTTAAATAGTAATTAATTAATTACCTTTAGTTATTATTTAATAAGAAATAATAACTAATTATATTTACTTATTATTTAATGTTAATCAAATAATAAGTAATCAATTTATTAATCTTATTTGTCTTTAATTATTATTTACTATTAATTAAATAATAATTAATTACTTTATTAACTTTATATGTCTTTAATTATTATTTACTATTAATTAAATAATAATTAATTAATTCTTTAACCCTATTTATTATTTAATCTTAACTAAATAATAAATAGTTATCTTAGTAACACTAACTCTATTTAATTATTACTCAATGTTAATTAAATAGTTAATTATACTTAAACAATATTTAATTAGTGTAATTATAAATTAGTAGCATTAAAAATTTATTAGTTAGTAATTTTAAATGATTTAAAAGAGTTTAAACCATTAATTACACTAATAATTACTTAATTACACTGAAAAATTTCAAATTAAATATTATAATATTCTTTATCATTTTAGAAAAAATTTGGTCCAAGATCCGTCTCCGGAACTGGCCGAAAAAGGCCTGAACCGGTCTTCGGAAGTTCTTGTGAACCGAACCGGTTCACAATAAACAAACCGGCAGTTTGTTCCTTTAATTTTTAGATTTGGGGTCCTTCATAGAAACGTGAATAAAATGAAATCTATGACTCGGATTGGGGTCTAGTCAGTATCGTTGGATTCATATCTTTCCGAGCTACAATTTTCCATCATCAAAATCTAAATTTGGACACGTTTTGGTCACTAAAATTCGCCCAGAAGTGGACTGTTCTTACATGGCTCCAACAGTTAGCATGTTTTGGTAAAAATTACATTTCTCTTTCATTTTAACTTCTTTTTAAACGGTTCCAACTAGGTTTTACTTTTCACTTATCCCTTTAAACTCAAAAAAAAAATCACCAATGTCATGCATAGATTTCAAAATGCACAATTTATTCGAACAAGTTACGATTTGTTCGTCGGTAAAAATGTTTTCAAGTATTTTGCTTAACTTTTCTATATAAACGCATACCATTACATACCAAAACCACATGTCATCCTACATAAACATATTTAGCATGATTCTAAATATTTAGAACATAAACTTCATATATCTAACATAAGATTGCACAAATAACCGAAACCTAGGGTTTTTAGGGTTTTTGGATGAGTTTTTATACCTTTTGTGTAATATCCCGAATGTTTATGAGTTAGTAATATCCCGAATGTTTAGAGTAGGATTGGGTTTATAAAGGTGATAGAATAAAACCTACAAGAATCTGTTAAGGAAAGTGGATTAAATAGGCGATGTAAAACCTATGATAGAGTAATGCGTTGAAATAATTCAACGAAAAAATTTTGGAAGAAGGTTTACGCAAACCGAGTAAGAGAGGTTTGATATTTGTGATTCCGAGGACGGAATCTTTATAAGGAGCGAAGGGTGTGACAACCCAGAATTTCGAGAATAATTATAATCAGAATTTAATATAGAATAATTCTTATTATGATTCGAGTTTTAATATATATGAGTTATATATATATATATTTATGTGATTTATTTGGTGAGCTTACTATGTATATATATAAATGTGAAATATATACATAGATTCATAATGAATTAGTTACTAGTTAATAATTGTAACGATCGCGAGCCGTGGATAGCTTGGTAAATTCGAGCTTATAGATATTATTGAATAAAATAGACTTTTATTAATAATATTATGTGTTAAGCGTCTAAAGGTTACATTATGACCTAGATTATGTGTAGGCGATGATTAATAAGTATGAAAGTGTTCGTATAAGCTAATTTGGTAGTTTCGAGGAATATCATTAGAGTACTATTTATTGGATTAAAGAAATAGTTGAAGGATAATATTATTGAACGAGTTATGTGTTGTAAAGACGCTAACCCGAATTATGGGCGAGATATATCTGCGATGATGTATATGATTATAGGGAGTTAATTGTGAAGAGCAGCGGTCGCGAGTCGTGAATACCCTTGTAATTTGGGTTTATTAATATTATTAAGTGGATTAAATATTTTTTTTTTATGTGACGTGTTTTAAGGTTATTTTATAACCTGGATGATATCAATGTATGAAGTTTTATGCGTGGTTGAACCGTAAGAGTGAATAATTGATTTTACAAAAGATCGCAAAATCACCATTTACGGGGCACGTTTCCTGAGGCACTATTCATGCCCAAATATTTTTACGTCTTTTTCGATTTCTATTAATTTTGTTAAGACGTGTACGCGAAGAAATAATTTTTCCAAGTGTCAGAAATTTTATTTGGGCTGATACGTGATTTTATCAGTATCCAAAATGTATTATATGGGTGTCCCGAATAAATGAACAAACCCCATAATAAATATTTTTACGCGCCCCAATATTTATGGGAGTACTCATTTTAATTTTGGGTAGAGTAACGAAGCAAATTGGGCACAAAAGTGAGAGTATTCGGATATATTTTTCTGTATTTGTGTAATTATTTTTGTATATTACTCCAAGGGGGAACCAATTTCCCCATTTTGGACCAATCAAAAGAGAGAGAGAGGAGAGAGGAGCCGACAAAATGCCTTGAGCCCTCAACTCCCTCATTTCCTCCCGAACTCCCTCCCTCCCTCCCATACCATTCCATTTCATTTTCTTTCTCCAAAGTTGGTGCTGCAGATTTTAGAGAGAGAGAGAGAGAAAGAAAGTTGCAGGAAATGAAGAAGAAGAAGAAGAAGGAAGAGAGGGTATGTGGGTGGAGGAAGAAAATTGAAGAAAGGAAGGAGAAGAAGAAGAGTACTCGGGTGAGCCAAGAAGGAAGAAAATCCTCAAGCCAAGCTCCGTAGCATTTAGAAGAGATTTACAGAGGTAAACACCTCATTCAAACCCATTTCATTTAAGTTTGTTAAGATTTTTGAGTTTTGAAGGTTTTTGAGCTCTTAAGCTTGTGGGTCGGATTTGTGACGATTCTTATTGTTTTTGTTTGTGTTAGATGGTTGTAAATGTTGTTAAGAGGTTATGTAAGCCATTAATAACATCAAAGTGGAACAAAAATGGAAGAAATCCTTACCTTGGCTTAATGGAGCAAGAGCATTGAACTATTGAACAAGAAAATGGACTTTTTGACGATTTAGAAGACTTGTAGCTATGATTTCGTGCTTGTTCAATTTATTTGTTGTTATGGTGTTGTACTTCCATGGGTTACAAAGTTAACCCAGTTAGAATGGAGTAAAAAGAAGTTAAAATGAAGATTTGGTGAAGATTCGAGTGAAGAACACCAAGAACACCAAGAACACGAAAATATAGCATGAGTTAATACTTTGGCCTAAGATTTGGCCATGTTAATGTTAATGGTTAAATCTAAATTTTTGATATGTTGTAGAACTATGTCTTAGGAGTCCATAGAGTCCAGAATGGATCAATTTGACCATGTATAGAGGAAGTTATGAAGGTTGGAGTGAAGAAAGGTCGGATTGCACGAAGGAAGAAATCTGCATTTTCTGGGCACCGACGCAGCCTCCGTGAGAACCACGGAGGCCTTGCTAAGCTCGCTGGTCACTGGCGTAGCCTCCGTGATTTCACAGAGGCCTTGCTGCCCTTGTGGCGCAGCCTCCGTGATTCTCACGGAGGCCCCGCCGACTACCTGACTTTGAATTTTTTTAACATGAACAGTTATTAGTAAAATGACCATAACTTTCTCATACGAACTCGTATTAGGGCAATTCAAGATGATCCGGAAAGCTTAGAGATAGACCTGAAACTTCCATTTATTAGAATTAAAATTTATTACCTGGATGAATTTTAAAATTGACCATCTTTGGAACTATTGTGCGATTGGAGACAATCGGAGGGCGTTGAACATGCACGCGCGCAATGTGTAATGTTTTCGACGCTATGTTATGATGTTCTAAGTTCTAAAACATGAATATTATGAATGATAATGATACTTAGCATTATCCAATGAGTATGAGATAAATCAAATGGGCGTGCTAGGCGTACGCAATGGCGTGTCGCTTGGGCGTTCGAGTAGACAAGTTTGGCATATGGGCGTGCAAGCGTCGTAATGCCATGACAAGTGTGTATAACTTTGTTTAATATTTTGTTTCTAATAATAATGAAACATGATAGTGTGTTATAACCGAATGTGTGAGCATGCTAAGCATATGCAAACGAGGCGAATTAGGTATGTGACGTGTAAACGTCGAAACACCGCGTAAAGTGTTAAAGAACTTAAATAGTGTTTCGATTCAAATGAAACGAATAGTATGAGATATGAAGTAGGATTATTGAAAGCCAATAAGGATTGATAATGATGAGGGTTATAACGTTTTCAAACGACGCGACGCCAAGAAATGTTTTACTGTTAATCGCGTTAATTGTCTATAATGCGCAAACAATATGAGATAAGAATTATTATTAATGTGAACCAATATATGAAGCCTTTTTAGTGGCTAATTAGTGTTTCATTGTTAAATAAATTGTGTAGGATAGTTGAAGGACGAGCCATCATAATTTGGCAAGGAACGCTTAAAGGCAAGTTCTTTCAGTAACTTGTTGACTTGTTTAAATGTGTTGATGTACATGACTTGATTACTAAATCTTTCACTATTATTTGGATTATATGCGAGCATGATTTAAGTGTGCACAATGTGCAATTATGTGACTATATTGTTCTATGTGAAACTTGAATTATTGTAAATATACAATGTGAGATGCATGAGGTATGCTATGAGATGTATGATGCATATATATAGATGAATTGCATAAGATTTATAATGCACGAGTAAGATGTATAGTATGAGAATCATGATGCATGAATAAAATGTAAACTTGTATGTTACGTGAAGCATGAAATGTGAAAACTGTTAGTTCTTGCTGAGTCGTCGTGCTCATTCTTGCAAAAATAAAACTTTTGCAGATTTACGATGCAATGTAATTATCTTGATATCGTGATGATGATGGATTAAAGGCGCATGGAAACATGAAGGTTGCTAAATATTCCTTTATTATAATTATTTAGCTGCAATGACGGTATATAATGTACGTGAATTTGACTATATAAACCTTGAGTTAAAGATGAAGGTTATCCTTTATAATAGTTAAGACGTGACTATGTTAGTTACCTGTTTTAGTAAACTAGAAGGATGGCAATGATGTACAAAGGACATTTGTTTTACGAATGTATACTTGTTGAACAACTTTGTGAATATTCAGAGATTGAATAAAGTCAGAATCTGAACCTTGCATTCAGACATGAGATATTGTAAAGGATCATGGTATTTATTCAACCTTGATCATAAGTGTTTTATTTAAGGTCTTCGTGCCTGGGATTAGATGAGAATATGTTGTAATATTATTGTAATTACATATTTGTAGTAAGCCTATGTTGCATGGGTTGTACCGTGACGCGTCGGAATTGGGTTCAAGATAAGACCCGAGTTTTGGGGGCGTTACAAGTTGGTATCAGAGCTGATAGGTTATAAACCTTAGGTAAGAGTACCTTAGGCTATAACTGTAGTGCAGGAACATGATAATGATGAAGATAGTGAAGGAATAAAACTCAAATAGAGTTTAATTGATAGTAAAAGAATTTAGAAAATTCATAGTAAGAGTTGAGATATATATAAGACGATTCAAAGAAGAATCTTGATGCGTTATAAAAGATGAGAATTAGGAGTTACCTGACTCCAGTGATAAAGATGACAAATATTGATAAATAGACGAGGTCTATAAGATAAAAATACAATAAAATCATATATTATGATTAGAAAGAAGAGTATAGAAGATCGTAGGATGAAATGATCGTAGGATAAGGAAGATTGTAATGTAAAACGATTGTAGAGTAAGATCACGATGTGATTGGATTAAGTCATAGAATGACAGGTGATCAATTGAATGATTGCAAATTTTAGCTCAATGTTATAGATAGATGGTACTATGAGATAGTACGAGTAAAACTCTGAAAGAGTTATGGATGATGAAACACGAATTAAATTCTTGTTGAGCAATGAGTAAGCTAGGATTGGGGGTGATTTCAATTGAGGACTCATGTTAGTGGCTGAGTTGTATAATTCCTTGTATGGGCGGGGAATTCGTGCTTGGTTTAAGAACCACTTAGCTTCCTATATCGGTATAGTGGTTAATGTGACACCCCCAAATCCAGGTACTTAATTCCCACTGATTTGGTGTTCACTATAACATACATTCAAAACTAACTACCCAATAAAATAACAATTAAATAAACTTAAAGAAATATCTTCCCAAAATGGGTTACATCACCAAACTATTAAACATTTAAATCCCAGGTTATCTAAACCTTAATACATCAAATGCGGAATAAAACATAATTTAAAACAAGTATTGTTACAAATAATCATCAAGTAAATAGCATGTCGCTAGCTATTTATGCATCTTGCCCTTGCCTTTGCTCGTGGACGGCTCGTCCGACTTCTCAGTCTTAGCTGCAATGATTAGTGCAAGAGTGAGCAAACAATTTCTCACAAGTACGATAACAATAATATTCAAATGAAATAGATTTCAACTGAGGAATAATAATTTTCTGAATCTCAGTCAATAAATGATTAAAATTTAAAAGCTCGTTTGAATGCTTGATTCAAGGAAAAATAGGTTTCGAGATTTAGAAATTATATCTGAGGGTCACAAGACCTCGAACTATGTCCTAGGTTGACAAGTATTTCTACTGTAACCTTTAACAGTCATATAGACTATGGACCAACATCTCGTACTCAGGGGGATCAGCCCTTTGTACAATGTATTGTGCACAAATATTTTAACGCTGTCGCGTAAATAATCCCCTATATTAGGGTTGTTCATCTCAGTTTATCGTCTGAATCCATACCAACAAGGAAATTGGCTTGGAATAAGTATAGAAAACATTCTAAGTCTTTGAAACGCTCATCAACTAAGGACTAGCTGAATCAATAAGGGTTTGCTAGTCTAATTCATCAATAGAGTTTGTTCAATAGAAACTATACTCGAAGTTTGAAAAACAAACAATGATTGGAATAAAGCTTAAGTATATAATCATGATAGTAACCTTGCTTGAATATCAATAAGCTAAGGTCGATAAGCTCACTCAATATAAATGAACTTGCATTGAATAATTTAACAAGTTAAAGGAAAGAACAACTTGCTCAACATAAAAGTAATAAATTGAGATAAGGAACTTGCCTCAAGCGTAGATTACAAATTTAAGTAATTCACGATCCTTAAACAACCTAAACATTTAATTGTAAAATGGTAATATAATTAGTCACAAGGTTAAAAGCATTCTAAGCTTGCTCTTTTATCATAACATCTCATTTAGCATACCATAGACAACAAGTACTAGTTAGCAACCATCTTGGAAATTCTTTAGTCATTTAATACGTTAATATAAGTTTAATTATGCATCATAACTTCCAAGAAAAGAAAACAAAATAATTAATTTTTTTTTTCTTTAACAGTAGTGATTCTCGCCGGGGCGAGAAAAAGCTTAAGAAAATTGTCGTCGGGGCGAGAGGCTCGCCGGGGCGAAGTAATGCTTAACAAATTTGTCGCCGGGGCGAAGAAATCAGTTCATTTCTCTCGCCGGGGCGAGAGACTTGACTGTCGTCTTCCCCAGCTCGCGAACCAGTGAAAACTTAGGCCAATTTGGCCAAATTTTTCGAATTTTACCATCCAGAAAACAAATTAAATATATCCAGACATCAAATATGCTAGAAAACAAATACCCAACATGTTTTTAACTAATTTAACCATTATAAAACACATAATCAACCAATTTAAAACCAAAAATCCTCTGTTAAAACCAAATATTCATGTTTTAGCTATTTTAATAAAATCAACCACTGTAAACTCATCTTTCAATCATTTTAATCCATTCAAATTACATTTTTTTTTCATTTTTCATCGTATTAACACAATCAAAAGCCCATTCACCAATTAATAATCTAATTGAACATAATTATCAAATATATATACCATACATGAAATAAGACTCTGTAAAAACAAAGACTTCACTCTAAATCATGTTTTCATGAATTAACACCTCTAAATTGATTATTAATCAACATATAATCATCTAACACATGATTACTACCAATTACAACAACTATAATCAAATAATTCATATACTCTAGCAATTGAATTTACATACAGTAACTAAAATTATATGCAGTAGAATAAAATCAATAGGAAAAAGGAATTATACCTTCAATTGTTGTAAGAACTTGGTGAATTCTTTTAAAATTACAAGCTCTTTCTCAATTCTCTCTTCTCCACTCTCAAATTCTCAAGCTCTGCTCTCTCTTTTCTCTCAAACTCTGATGTTCTTCTTCTTTCTTTTCTTTCTTAACTGACGTAGTTTTAAAAAAAATATAAACTGATAACTTTAATAAACAAATAAAAACTGATAATTAATATAATAACGTATGATATAATATCTATCAGTTAAAAATTTCAAAAGCCTCTAAGGCTTGTTTGGCAAATACTAAATAAATTAATCCATTATTTTAACTAAAGATCTTAAGACCTTGTTTGGTAAAACACAAATAAAATAACCCATTATTCCCAAACAAAGATCATAGGGCCTTGTTTGGTAAAACTGAATTAAACACTTTCTCATTTATTTTAATAAACCAATATAACATATAGTTTAAAATGTCACACTTCTAATTTAATTGAACTTATTATTAAATAAATTCAATTAAACCTTATCAACTCAAATAATAATTTCATTTAACAAATAACAATAATACCAAATAAATTCTCTTATTCAAATAAATCATTTATTCAAATAAATCTCTTCATCATCTAATTTAATCATTAAATTAAATTAGAATAAACATAACAAATCACATTCAAATAACATTTAACATTATTAAGCTTAACATATACCCATTTCACAAAAACTTAATAAATTATTTATTAAGCTCAATAAATTAATAAAAATATTTATATAACTCAATAAATATTTTTATTCAATTACAAAAATTGCATTTGTTACAGTTAAGTTGAACAATTCCTTGTATGGGTGGGGAATTTGTGCTTGGTGTAACAACTGCTTAGCTTCCTATATTGATTAGTGGCCGAGTTGATCGATTCCTTGTATGGGCATTGGATTGCGATGGATTCGACAATCACTTAACTTCCTATATTGATAATCGTTGGAACCTAGTATATCGCTATCGCTATACGTATGACGAGAAGGTGATTCTTTTCTCATATCTATTTGATGGTTAGAGAATAATAAGATTAGGTACGAGTTCTTGAAACTCATACTTATGGTAAGTTCGTGACTCATAATCATATGGTATGTTTTGAGCCCCTCAGCATATGGACAGTCCTTGATTTGTTCTTGGACTACGTATTGCTAGGACAAGTTCCTAAACTCATATTATTATGGAAAGTTCCTGAACTCATAATGTGTGGTAAGTTGATGAACTATATTGGGGTATAGAAAAGTTATAGAGTGAGAATTATGAATTCTCAAAATGATGAGCATTAGTGATGTTAGAAATAGATCGAATTATTAAGTAATGATGCATTGAAGAGAAATTAAAGTTGATGAGGAGACATGGATATTCCAAATCTTCTAGCTATGCTAGATTTCGAAATTTATTGACTTCGTGCTGATATTTGCACTTTTGTGTCTTTGAAAAATGTATGGGGCTAGATTTCTGGACTAAAGATTTTTTTTTTTTAAAAAGTACCATTATTCATATGTCTATGCTAATAGTTTTGGCTAGACAAAAAATGATTTGAAAATATCAAAATGTATTTTATATATTATTAATACATTTAGTGCAGAGATGATAAACGATGGAGTCATCAATGCAGAGTAACCTAGTGCTGGATGTGATCATAGAATCGTCAACCCACTATAATATGATGTAGTATGACAAAATCACAAAATGACGGAATCCTCAACGGACTATAGAAACAGTGTGGTATCATGACGTCATAAAATGATTTTTGTTTTCTTTAAAGTATGAAAAAGTATGCCAATTGAGTTGGCTAAAATAATTCGATTGATGTCCGAATTGTTAATAAACGTTTAAGCTATTTGATTTGTCTAGACAAAGTTGTAATGTGTTTATGAAATTCAAGCATTATTTGAGAATTTATGCCAAACCAAATTGTTTTGGTGAGGAATTTTGTAGTAAGCTGAGGTGAACAACCTTATTATTGGGGTATTTGATGTCAAAAAAATCCCGACTAACCCTATGGTGGTCAAGCAAACGCATATAGTCGTTTGACTAGAATGTTGTGCACAACGTCAGAGTACAAAGGGCTGATCACCTGGCGTACGGAGGTAGATTACCTTTTTCTTAATTGAAATCGGTAGGGGTAGTAATACCCGTAAACCTCTATGTTCATGGTCTTTATGGGGTAGATTACCTTTTTCTTAATTGAAATCGGTAGGGGTAGTAATACCCGTAAACCTCTATGTTCATGGTCTTTATGGGGTAGATTACCTTTTTCATAATTGAAATCGGTAGGGGTAGTAATACCCGTAAACCTCTATGTTCATGGTCTTTATGGGATAGATTACCTTTTTCATAATTGAAATCGGTAGGGGTAGTAATACCCGTAAACCTCTATAGTCATGGTATGGCCCCTCAGCATAATATGAAAAGTTCTTAAGGAATATTTTATTTTCTATTTCTTCAAGTTACTTCACAATTATTAAAAAATTGTTGAAGGTTCCTATTATTGGGGAAACTGATTGTGGGAAGGGTAATTTCCCCCGGGAGAAGTAGTCATAAAACACGACAATTTTAAGTGAATCCTTGAAAGAGGATAATATAAAGATTAGATTGAAAACCTAGTTTTGATGAGTAGAATGAGCAAAGATGAATGCGTTGAAATTTCGAGGACGAAATTCTTAGAAGAAGGGGTGAATGTAATATCCCGAATATTTATGAGTTAATAAATCATGATATTAAATTATTATGATGATAGTGACATACAATGATCCTTAAAAAAGGAAATTGGTGGGTTAAACATAGGATAGTACTCAGAGTATGATTGAGTTTATAAAGGTGATAGAATAAAACCTACAAGAATCTGTTAAGGAAAGTGGATTAAATAGGCCATGTAAAACCTATGATAGAGTAATGCGTTGAAATAATTCAACGACAAAATTTTGGAAGAAGGTTTACGCAAACCGAGTAAGAGCGGTTTGATATTTGTGATTCCGAGGATGAAATCTTTATAAGGAGGGAAGGGTGTGACAACCCGGATTTTCGAGAATAATTATAATAAGAATTTAATATAGAATAATTCTTATTATGATTCGAGTTTGAATATATATGAGTTATATATATATTTATGTGATTTATTTGGTGATCTTACTATGTATATATATAAATGTGAAATATATACATAGATTCATAATGAATTAGTTACTAGTTAATAATTTTAACGATCGCGAGCCGTGGATAGCTTGGTAAATTCGAGCTTATGGATATTATTGAATAAAATAGACTTTTATTAATAATATTATGTGTTAAGCGTCTAAAGGTTACATTATGACCTAGATTATGTGTAGGCGATGATTAATAAGTATGAAAGTGTTCGTATAAGCTAATTTGGTGGTTTCGAGTAATATCACTAGAGTACTATTTATTGGATTAAATAAATAGTTGAAGGATAATATTATTGAACGAGTTATGTGTTGTAAAGACGCTAACCCGAATTATGGGCGAGATATATCTGCGATGATGTATATGATTATGGGGAGTTAATCGTGAAGAGCAGCGGTCGCGAGTCGTGAATACTCTTGTAATTTGGGTTTATTAATATTATTAAGTGGATTAAATATTATTTTTTTTATGTGACGTGTTTCAAGGTTATTTTATAACCTGGATGATATCAATGTATGAAGTTTTATGCGTGGTTGAACCGTAGGAGTGAATAATTGATTTTACAAAAGATCGCAAAATTACTATTTACGGGGCACGTTTCCCGAGGCACTATTCACGCCCAAATATTTTTACGTTTTTTTCGATTTCTATTAATTTTGTTAAGTCGTGTACGCAAAGAAATAATTTTTTTAAATGTCAGAAATTTTATTTGGGTTGATACGTGATTTTATCAGTATCCGAAATGTATTATATGGGTGTCCCGAATAAATGAACAAACCCCATAATAAATATTTTTACGCGCCCCAATATTTATGGGAGTACCCATTTTAATTTTGGGTAGAGTTACGGAACAAATTGGGCACAAAAGTGAGAGTATTCGGATATATTTTTCTGTATTTGTTTAATTATTTTTGCATGTTACTCCAAGGGGGAACCAACTTCCCCATTTTGGACCAATCAAAAGAGAGAGAGGGGAGAGAGGAGCCGGCAAAATGACTTGAGCCCTCAACTCCCTCATTTCCTCCCTCCCTCACATACCATTCCATTTCATTTTCTTTCTCCAAAGTTGGTGTTGCAGATTTTAGAGAGAGAGAGAAAGTTGCAGGAAATGAAGAAGGAGAAGAACGAAGAGAGGGTATGCGGGTGGAGGAAGAAAATTGAAGAAAGGAAGGAGAAGAAGAAGAGTACTTAAGCTCAAGCCAAGCAAGGCTTAGTAGCATTTAGAAGAGATTTACAGAGGTAAACACCTCATTCAAACCCATTTCATTTAAGTTTGTTAAGATTTTTGAGTTTTGAAGGTTTTTTGAGCTCTTAAGCTTGTGGGTCGGATTTGTGACAATTCTTATTGTTTTTGTTTTTGTTAGATGGTTGTAAATGTTGTTAAGAGGTTATGTAAGCCATTAATAACATCAAAGTGGAACAAAAATGGAAGAAATCCTTACCTTGGCTTAATGGAGCAAAAGCATTGAACTATTGAACAAGAACATAGACTTTTTGACGATTTAGAAGACTAGTAGCTATGATTTCGTGTTTGTTTAATTTATTTGTTGTTATGGTGTTGTACTTCCATGGGTTACGAAGTTAACCCAGTTAGAATGGAGTAAAAAGAAGTTAAAACGAAGATTTGGTGAAGATTCGAGTGAAGAACACCAAGAACACGAAAATATAGCATGAGTTGATACTTTGGCCTAAGATTTGGCCATGTTAATGTTAATGGTTAACTCTAAATTTTTGATATATTGTAGCACTATGTCTTAGGAGTCCATAGAGTCCAGAATGGATCAATTTGAACGTGTATAGAGGAAGTTATGAAGGTTAGAGTGAAGAAAGGTCGGATTGTATGAAGGAAGAAATCTGCATTTTCTGGGCACCGACGCAGCCTCCGTGAGAACCACGGAGGCCTTGCTAAGCTCGCCGGTCACTAGCGCAGCCTCCGTAACTTCACAGAGGCCTTGCTACCCTTGTGGCGCAACCTCCGTGATTCTGACGGAGGCCCCACCGACTACCTGACTTTGAATTTTTTTAACATGAACACTTGTTAGTAAAATGACCATAACTTTCTCATACGAACTCGTATTAGGGCAATTCAAGATGATCCGGAAAGCTTAAAGATAGACTTGCAACTCCATTTATTAGAATTAAAATTTATTACCTGGATGAATTCTAAAATTGACCATCTTTGGAACTATTGTGCGATTGGAGACAATCGGAAGGCGTTGAACATGCATGCGCGCAATGTGTAATGTTTTCGACGCTATGTTATGATGCTCTAAGTTCTAAAATATTAATATTATGAATGATAATGATACTTAGCATTATCCAATGAGTATGAGATAAATCAAATGGGCGTGCTAGGCGTACGCAATTGCGTGTCGCTTGGGCGTTCGAGTAGACAAGTTTGGCATATGGGCGTGCAAGCGTCGTAATGCCGTGACAAATGTGTATAACTTTGTTTAATATTTTGTTTCTAATAATAATGAAACATGATAGTGTGTTATAACCGAATGTGTGAGCATGCTAAGCATATGCAAATGAGGTGAATTAGGTATGTGACGTGTAAACGTCGAAACGCCGCGTAAAGTGTTAAAGAACTTAAATAGTGTTTCGATTCAAATGAAATGAATAGTATGAGATATGAAGTAGGATTATTGTAAACCAATAAGGATTGATGATGATGAGGGTCATAACATGTTCAAACGACGCGACGCTAAGAAATGTTTTAGTGTTAATCGCGTTAATTGTCTATAATGCGCGAACAATATGAGATAAGAATTATTATTAATGTGAACCAATATATGAAGCCTTTTTAGTGGCTAATTGGTGTTTCATTGTTAAATAAATTGTGTAGGATATTTGAAGAACGAGCCATCATAATTTGGCAAGGAACGCTTAAAGGCAAGTTCTTTCAGTAACTTGTTGACTTGTTTAAATGTGTTGATGTACATGACTTGATTACTAAATCTTTCACTATTATTTGGATTATATGCGAGCATGATTTAAGTGTGCACAATGTACAATTATGTGACTATATTGTTCTATGTGGAACTTGAATTATTGTAAATATACAATGTGAGATGCATGAGGTATGATATGAGATACATGATGCATATATATATATATAGATGAATTGCATAAGATTTATAATGCATGAGTAAGATGCATAGTATGAGAATCATGATGCATGAATAAAATGTAAACTTGTATGTTACGTGAAGCATGAAATGTGAAAACTGTTAGTTCTTGCTGAGTCGTCGTGCTCATTCTTGCAAAATAAAACTTTTGCAGATTTACGATGTAATGTAATTATCTTGATATCGTGATGATGATGGATTAGAGGCGCATGGAAACATGAAGGTTGCTAAATATTCCTTTATTGTAATTATTTAGCTGCGATAACGGTATATGATGTACGTGAATTTAACTATGTAAACCTTGAGTTAAAGATGAAGGTTATCCTTTATAATAGTTAAGACGTGACTATGTTAGTTACCTGCTTTAGTAAACTAGAAGGATGACAATGATGTACAAAGGAAATTGTTTTTACGAATGTATACTTGTTGAACAACTTTGTGAATATTCAGAGATTGAATAAAGTCAGAATCTGAACCTTCCATTCACACATGAGATATTGTAAAGGATCATGGTATTTATTCAACCTTGATCATAAGTGTTTTATTTAAGGTCTTCGAGCCTGGGATTAGATGAGAATATGTGGTAATATTATTGTAATTACATATTTGTAGTAAGCCTATGTTGCATGGGTTGTACCGTGACGCGCCGGAATCGGGTTCAAGGTAAGACCCGAGTTTCTGGGGCGTTACATTTTGGACTTTATTGCTCTCTTTCTTCTTCTTCTTAGGTATGAGATAAATGTAGATGGCATCAAACTCTTCTCCTCTTTCTTGATCTCAGATCCCCTCTCTTTTCTTCTCAAAATATTATTTTTGCTCTCTACTTTCTCTCTCTAAACTTGAAAAATGAAGATGAACAAATGCCTAGCTTTTGATTTACAAAAGATTATTACTTACTAAATCTATAGATATATAAATTATATCTATCTATTTTATCATCATTAACAAGTATGCTTACCTACACAGGTAATTTGACAAGTTTGTGAAAAGTCATGATTATTAGTACTTCTTTTTAATCCATACAAGCAAGCTTTTTTAAAAAGCAAATCAACACCTCACATGTGGGCCCCCCTCCATTTTCGGCAGCCCCTCTTCATTTTGGCTCAATTTTTATTTTTCTTTTATTGCTTTAATAGAATACTTAAGTTGCTACAAGTATACTCCAAGTGGGCTAACAATTGGACTTCTTTTTAAATCCTTTTGGGCTCACTTTTAATTGTTTGGGCCACTAGTATTCAAGTTTATTAATTCCATACTTGGACTACTAGTTTACTACATGTTGGGCAAAGTTAGTTAATCTACCTATTAATTATCCAAGTTCATAATCAATTAAATGAGTGGGCTTGGTTAATTAATTAATTAGGCTAATCCACTAGTATTTACTTACTAATTGGAATATTAAATATAATTAATCATATTTCACATAATTCTCATTAATTAATACTCATATTAATTAAATTTACAAAATTTATTTTTTTACTATATTCAATTTAATTGAATATTTAATTACTTGCCATCTTAGCAATTGTTTGATATTAATACTCTTAGGTTAGTCCGCTAATTTAAATAACTATTAGTGGAACCTCCTTTAAACTAACAATTAGTCACATACATTTTCCACATAAGTTATAACATATTTATCATCATTGATAAATAATTATTATATTTATTGAATTACATATTTATTTAATATATGTCACAAAGTTTCTCAATATCATTGAGAAATAATTTAATAAACTTATTTCTTGGCTTTTCTTTTTGTCTCATTAATACATTAACTTAATTAGCCCTAATTGGCTTAATAAATTATCACTTTATATTAGTCATACTAATTAATCATTTAAAGATTATAAATCTTTTTATTTACCATTCAAGGCTAACATTCAAGTTATGTTAATTTTTAACATAAGCTTATCTCACTTTCCTTAATCAAATTAATTAAGTATTCATCTTAGTTAACTTAAAATAAATAAATTAACTATATTACTTAATTCACATGTTCACTTATATGCTCTAAGTAATTTTTAATAAAAAAAAATTTATTCGTAAAAATATACCTATATAATTATATAAAATTTTCGGTCCTTACAGTTAGCCCTAATTCTCTCTCTCCTAACTCCTTAGGTTGTAGAGAATTGTTATGTAGTATCTCTATACTCACAATAATATTAACCCTTAATCTATCATAAGGTCTCTCCTTAAATAAACTAATCCCCTTCCCAAACTCTTTAGGACTTAGGGTTTTAATTCAATTCTCAAACTATTTTGGAACTAAATTATTTATATTAATAATAATAATAAGACACCTCTTATTAATTTATAATTAGTATTTCTCTAAATATTTAATTATAAATACTAGTATTTCTCCAAATACTAAATTATAATTATTAAGCCAATTACTTTTAAAATAATATTTCTCTTTTATGGTGTGACCCTTTAGGTTCAATATTATACCGGTAGTAGAATAAATAAATTAGAACAATTCTAATATTATTTATAATGAATTAAACTCCTTTAATTCAAATATAAATAAATAATATTTATTCTACATCATGAGGACACCTTACATCAGCATATCATAACTATCCGGATAATATGAAATCAACGTTTAATCACAAAGAATTTATTCAGTAAATAATTATCGTACAATTCAATCATTCTACCATACAATGTCCCGATCAAACATAAGACATGAAATTTCTAACAAGTCTTATTTATTTAATCATACGCATTTCGATTCTCAGATGCAGAACTCTAGTTAATGTAAATTAGAAATTGTTTTCTAATTTGTATTCACTTTGGCCATGGATTTTTGAGTTGTCATTTATCGAATAACATAGGACATTCTCTCCCTTTACTATAAGTGGTGGATACTTTGTTGATCATTCACCTACCTCCATATACATTTTATTATACTCGAACATATCCTTTGATATACCCAAAGAGTTTTAAGGAATATGACAAAGTATAACTCGGAATACACAAGGTACTATGATGATCTCAAGTCCATGGATCACTTATACAAGTATCACTATAAGAACTCCTATTATCAGGCAAGTAGAACTCTATTAGGTGTTCCTTAAGCGAGTCACGTTCAGTGAGCTTATTCTCCAATAAGCACTTACATACTTGCTTTAGTATCTCCATACAAATGATTATGAAATCAATCATCCTCTTCAATAGAGCAAACATAGTATGTGCTAATCAATCCGGAATCAGTAACCCCACATTAGTGATCCAACGATTAGGAACACTTTAGTTTTGAGCGATCTCGAATTTAGATCTCATTATCATGAATTCTTCATGATTTTAAAAGTATTGCTCCAAAACTATGGGTTTACCACATTTATTTAATTCAACCAAATAAAAGTCCATAATCAATCCGGGTAGAAAATAGTATTCTATATGTGCATGCTTCCTATGTGTATATTATATATTATACAATATGCTTCGCATGTTAAATAATATGACGCGTATTTTATATATATATATATATATATATGTGCATGCGCGCTAAACAAGATGAGACTAATAATAACAAACCCCTCAAAGAAATTATATTAAGTCCTAAGCGTTCAAAGATATTTAGAATATCGAACGTTGCCTTCTAGCATGGTAAAACGATAGAGTATTAAATATTTAATATGAGTTTGTTGTGTCACACAAGGCAAGTATTAAATATTTAAGATGTTGCTTTATCACATTTGATGCTTATACATAGACTGAACGATGTTGTTTTGTTGTGTCACACAAGGACAGTGTTTTTCTTTCGAATATATGGAAGTGCTAGGTTAGACTTAACTTGGATAATTTTGATTCGGATGTGTCACACTTGATCAAAATAATCTAAGAGGCAAATTAAAAGGAGTTACATAGAGATGTAATTGACAATAGTTGTCTACCTATTTATTTATATATCGTTTGTTGTGTCACACAAGGCTATATATTTGAAATGGGATCCTTATTCTCACTAGCAAATCTTTAATTAGAATTTGCCGAACTATATATATTGAGGGTAATATAGTTTGATGAAAATAGTGAGGTACCAATTTAAAATAAAGACCTAATTTATTTTGGTAATTAATTAAAATGAATGTATGCTAAAATGTTGTTAAATTACAAATTCATTTATAGAATTTTACGATGTCTAATTCACTATCACTACATAGCATATTAGATGCTAATTAATCGGACCGTATTAAACGGACTGGTTAAGAAATTTGAGAATAGTTCTCAAGGCTGAAAAGTTATCTTATGTCCTTAATATGTCTATCCCTGCAATGGTTGCAGACAATGCCTCTGAGGAAGAGATTGCTACTTTTAGAAAGTGGCAAGATGATGCACAGTTGGCTCAATGCATCATGCTCGCATCCATGAGTAACGAGCTTCAGCGTCAGCATGAAACTATGGATGCTCCTACTATACTCCTGCATTTTCAAGGAGTTGAAGGGTGAGGAAAGTAGGACTATTAGATATTTGATATCTAGGGAGCTCTTCCGATCTAGAATGACCAATGGCACTACAATACAGATAAATGTCCTAAAATGATCAATCTGATTGAACAATTGAGACAACCTGGTTTAATGGATGGAAAGTTGATCCAAGATTTGATCTTGCAATCACTTCCGGACTCTTTCTCATAAATTGTTGTAAATTTCACATGAACAAGCTATATATCAGCCTGCCTGAGTTGCTTAAACATGTTGAAAATAGTAAAAAGTCACTTTCCAACCAATAAAGACCAAGTCTTACTGGTAGATGATTCTTCCAAGAAGTGGAAGAGGGCCAAAGGATCTTCTTAAAAGAAGAAAAATTCAAAGAAGGTAAATGGAAAGGCAAGAACAAAGGACAATAAGAACAAGTCTAATGCAGATAGCAAAGGAGTTTGCTTCCACTGTAATAAGCCTGGATACTGGAAAAGAAACTGTAAGGAGAATCTTACAGAGGCTAACCAGAAGAAGCTTAGTGAAGCTTCGGTTACAAATATGGGTTTGTTCATAATTGAAATAAATTTTTCTATAAGTCAAGGTTCTACTTATGTATTGGATACCGGCTGTAGTTCTCACGTATGCAAACCAATGCAGAGACTAAGCAAAAGTAGAAAGCTAAACAAAGTAGTAATCTTACGTGTGGAGAATGGAGCAATGGTTGCTGCATTAACTGTAGGAACTTATAGTTTAGCGTTGCCTACGGGCAAGTCTATTAAGTTAATAAATTGTTATTATGTTCCAGTTTTCATTAGAAGCATTATTTTTTTTTCCGTTGTTGGACAAGGAAAGTTCTGGTATTATATTTAAGAACAATTGTTGTTCTATTTATAATGAAAATGTTTTGTTTGAAACTGGAAGATTACTTGATAGACATTGTATACTTGACTTACATGAAAAATCATTTTGCAAATTGAACAAACTAATAAAAGAAAAAGAGATGGTCATTCAAAGAGTTGAATGTGTGTATTCGATGAAATACAAATCTGAATTATTTGAAATGTTCAAAGAATTCAGAAGTGAAACAAATTGACAAAGTATTAAGATTCTTTGATCAGATCGAAGAAAGAATACTTGTGCAATGAGTTTCTAAATCATCTCAAAATGGTATTTTCTCATAATGGACACCTCCTGATACGCAATAATTGATTGGTATATCTAAAAGGATAAATTGTACCTTGTTGGACATGGTGCAGTCCATAATGATTTTTACCGACATTCCAGTATCCATCTGGGGCAATGCCCTAGAAACGGCTGCATATCTACAAAATAAGGTAACCTCAAAATCCGGCCCTAAGACTCCATAAAGGTTATAGAAAGGGAGGATTCCTACTCTTAAGTATGTTAAGATAAGGGGTTGTCCAGCTTATGTGAAAAGGTTTCAAAGATAAGTTTGGGACAAAATCTGACAAGTGCAGATTTGTAGGATATCCTAAAGAAAGTTTAGGGTATTATTACTATAATCCTACACGCTGCCTTCTTAGATAAAGGTGTTTATCATTGAAGGAGCTAGTGGGAGGGTAATAGATCTTGAAGGAGTTCAAGAACCATAAAGCACTTTAAGTCGAACCGAGGAACCTGTAGATAGACCTATTGTACCACAACCGAATCGTAAATCTGGAAGAGTACTGAAGATACCTGGGAGGTATGGATTCATCATAGAGGATGATGATGAGGTACGCATCATAAAGGATGATGATCCAGTTTTATACGATGAGGCTGTGAGTAGAAGACACTCAGAGAAATAGCAGATGGCCATGAAATCCAAAATGGACTCCATGTATGAGAACCAAGTATAGACTCTGGTTACTCCACAAAAGGGCATAGAGCCTAGAGTGTGAATATGGGTCTTTAAGAGAAAGACTAGGGAAAATGGCAAGGTAGAGACCTATAAGACCAGACCTGTTTAAAAGGTTTCAAATAAAGTCAAGGAGTTGACTGTGATAAAACCTTATTACTGGGTAATGCTCAAGTCCATTTCGATTTTGCTTGTGATTACAGCTTATTACAAAATCTGGCAAAATGGATGTGGAGACATCCTTCCTCAATGAAGACTTGAGGAGAATGTATGTATGATACAGCCAGAGGATTTTGTTTCAAATGTTGAAGCAAATCATGTTTTAAGCTACAATGATCTATTTATGGATTGAAGCAAGCTTCTCAAAGATGGAACATTCGTTTTGATGAGACAATCAAAAGAGTTTGATTTTATCAAAAATGAGAATGAACCTAGTGTGTACAAAAGGGTCAGTGGGAGCACTGTGACATTCTTAGTATTATATGTTGATATACTACTAATAAGGAATAACACACCAATGCTACAATCAGTAAAGATAAAGTTGTCTAAACATTCCTCCATGAATAACTTGGGAGGAACATCCTATAAATTGGGGATATAAATCTATATAGATAGATTTAAAAGGATGTTCGGCTTGACCCAATGAACGTATATTCATTCGATGCTAAAGGCGTTTAGCATGGCAAACTCCAAGAGAGGTCTCATGATGATGAGACATGGAGTGTATCTCTCTAAAATTGTTCTTAATTGAAAGAGAGATTGCATGAGTTACTATCATGTATGCAATGAATATACTAGGCTTGATGTTGATCAGTCAAATTCTGGAGAAGATCACTGTAAGACAGTGATAAACATCTTTAGGTACTTAACCGGTACTGAAGATGTGATCATGATTCATGGTAGGTCTGAATTAAAACTAGAGGGCTAACCAGACTCAAGTTTTTTAGACTGACCAAGACGATAACAAATCCACTTTAAGGTAAATCGTTACCTGGAATGGTGGTACAGTGAATTGGAAAGGTTCCAAACAGCAAAGAATTGTTGGTTTAGTGACAAAGACAAAGTATATAGCTGTAAATGAAGCTGCAAGTTGATTGTTTGGATGAATAGTTCATTACAGAACTAGGAATAGTTCCTAAGTCTCATCTTGGATTCAAACATGTGTTGCGGCACTTTCATTTGATTAGTGGAATCATTGAAAGAGGAGAAGTCACTATAGAGATAGTGGACTCTCAAGAACAACATTGCATATCCATTTACTGAAGCTTTATCCAAACAGCAGGATGATCGTCACTTAGAGAAGAAGGGTATAAGATACCATGGCGATTGGCTTTAGTGCAAGTGGGAGATTGAAAGTAGTATGCACGCAAGCCAATCATATTTGATATGATGTAGCATATACTTTGTAATCTTATTCGGTTATTAAAGGCATTTTTACTTTATCTACATTGTGCTGTTATATTAAATGTGATAAACCCATAGTTTTGAGCAATGCTTTTAGAATCATGATGGTGATCATGCTAATGAGATCTAAATTCTGGATAGCTCACAAACTAAAATTGTTCCTAATCGATAGATTACTAAAAAGGGGATTAGTGAATCCGGATAGATTAGTACATACGTTACTTGCTCTTATGAAGAGGATGATTGATCTCATAATTATTTGTGTGGAGACACTAAAGCAAGTATGTAGGTGCTTATTAGAGAATAAGTTCACTGAACGTGGCTCGCTAAGGAATACCTAATGAAGTTTTACTCGCCTGTCAATAGGAATTTCTCTAGTGATAGTAGTACAAGTGATCCTTGGACTTGAGATCATCATAGTATCTTGTGTATGGTGAGTTATACTTTGACATGTCCCTTAAGACCCTTAGGGTATATCAAAGGGTATGATTGGGTATAATAAGTTGTACATGGAGATAGGTGAATGGTCAACAAAGAATCTACCACTTCTAGTAAAAGAAAAGAATGTCCTATGTGATACGATAAATGACAACTCAGAAGTCTTTGGCCAAAGCAGAATGAAATTAGAAAGGAGTTTCTAATTTGCATTATCAGAGTTGTGCATTTGAAAATCGAAATATATATAATTAAATAAAATAAGACTTGATAGTAATTCTATGTCTTATATTTAATTGGGACATTGTATGATAGAATGATTGAATTGTACGGTAACTATTCACTGAAAGGTTCTTTTGTGATTAATGTTGAAATCTATATTATCTGGAAAGTCGTTGATCGCTAAGGGGGGCTTACCCTTATTGTAGAATAAATATTATTTATTTAAATGAATTAAATAGTTTAATTTATTTATTTAAATAAGATTAGAATTGTTCTAATTGATTTATTCACAACCGGTTTAATATGGAGAACCTAAAGGGTCACACCGCAAAAAGGAAAATATTTATTTAAGAAGTAAATGGCATAATTGTAATAATAAGTTAAGTGTATTTAATTTAATCTATGGAGATAGAATAAATTAAATAGCTTAATATTTATTATTTAATATTTTAGAAATATTAAATATAAATTAATAAGAGGAGTCTTATTATTATTATTATTACTATTACTATTATTTAATTCCTAATAAGGATTGGAAATTAATTAATAGAAGTACTCTCTCATGAATTCCTAATTGGATTAGGAGTTCAATTAATTAAAGGAGTTTAATTAAAATAAAAACCCTAATCCTAAATAGTTTAGGAAGGTTCCCTATATCTATAAATAAGAGGAGTCTTATTATGATTTAGGGTTAGACGGTGAGACAGTTAGACTGTTAGACAATTACACATTCTTCCATAAGAATTGGAGAGAGAGAGCACTTGCAATTTCTATATAGATAGAAACTAGGGTTTTGTCAACACCCATCTTCTTGAACAACTATTATTCCTTGGTGGATCACC
The DNA here is from genome assembly GCA_034770075.1 of Aralia elata. Lineage (NCBI taxonomy): Eukaryota > Viridiplantae > Streptophyta > Magnoliopsida > Apiales > Araliaceae > Aralia > Aralia elata. The sequence goes on from CM068382.1 coordinate 36,143,853, forward strand.
TCTGGAGGCCAAACACTTGGGTGGCTAACGTTGATCGAAGGAAGGAATCTCATTGATGAAATTCAAGGAGAACGCGAAGGATTTGGAGGTGAACTCGTACATGTGGAAGCATGGTTCTACAAGGGTATGATTCTCATACTTTATCTCTTTCGTTTAATTGATAATTGAGCACATGAATGATCTTGGTGATGGTTTGTATAAAATTTTAAAATCCGTTTTATCGCGCTTCCGCACAATTTATGTAATTGGAATGCATGTTCGCGCTACATACAAACCTAACACTTAGCAAAGTCATCGGATATAAATGAACAAGTAGCACCCGAATCAAACAATACATAAGCATCTATATTATTGATCGGAATGATACCTAACACCATATCACGAGACTGCACGGCATCTTGCACGGTCATGTTGAAAGTCCTGGAAGTAGGTCGGTTTGTTGGTGCTGATCCAGTTATAGTTAACGTGCCACCACTACTATTTCCCTTATTTCCTCCTGTTCATGTTCCTCCTGCTGCCTTCTTGGGGTAATCTCTAGCTAGATGATCTTTTGATCTGCATGTGAAACAAGCACCCTTCTTTGGATTCGGACAATTCGGCGCTATGTGGCCCTCTTGATTACAATTGTAGCACATCCTCTTCCCTTTCAGGCAAATCCTCACGTGATTCTTCCCACATGTAACACACGCTTCTACCTTCTTCTTCTGACCTCCTTGTTGATTTCCAGTAGATCCATTATCATTTCACTTTCTCTTCTGATTATGAGCACCACTGTTACTACCACTTGCTTTGTTATTCTCATTTTCACCCTTCTTCTTCTGCTCCTGGTTATACTTAGTCAGAGCATCACTCCCTCCTTCTGCAATAATCGCTTTTTCTAAGACTCCGGCAAAAGTGTTCAATTGGAACATTGACACCTTGCTGTACAACCACGGCTTCAACCCCTGTTTGAATCTCCTCGCCTTTCTTTCATCGATGTTCACTTGGTAAGTTGCGAACCTAGCCAATTCGTTAAATTTTGCGGCGTATTCCGGTACAGTCATGGTACCCTGTTTCAGCTCTAGGAATTGAATCTCCATCTGGTTTCGCGAGCTTGTCGAAAAATACATTTCAAAGAACATCTCCTTAAACCTCTCCCACGCAATTACACCCTGACCTCCTCGCACATTATTCGCTTGCCACCACTAACTGGCCTCTGACTTAAGCATGAACGTTACAAAGGCAGTCTTTTGGTCATCACTAACCCTAGCAACGTCAAATACTTTCTCCATCTCCATCACCTAGGTTTGGGCTTCGATCGGGTTAAGGGAACCCCTAAACTCTAGCGGTCCTATCGCTTTGAAATCTTTAAATGACGTCACTGGTGGAGCTTGCGGTTGATTCACAAATGCTCCAACCAAAAGGTTCACCAACTACTGAACAGGATTAGCATTGGCCTCATTGTTGTTATTGGTAGAGCTCTCCTGAGCTTGTTGACGTGGTTGGCGTCTCGGTGGCATTTTCTGTTCAAGAATATGCGCTTATTAGATTAACACTCAACTTCTTAAGTGTTCAACATTTAACTCAAACAATTCAGGTTAAATATTTAACACATAACATCTTCAAATAAAATTGACATTTTATTAATTCAAAAGTCTTAAACATAGAAAGATAGCATCACTGCTATTTACATCAACTATCCCAAGATCAAACAATCTTTAGGATTAAATAGTCATATTCCATTGTGTATAATCACGCTGGAATTTACATTATTAACTACCATAAATATTTACACATATACTTCAATACGTCTCCTATCACGGCCTACTAAGGCGTCGAACCGCCTTCCTGCGTTCTTCCTCCATGATACGGAGCATCGTCCTGTGATCCAACATGTACCATGGTAATACTCGAACTGAACTGGATAGTGGAGAACTCGATCCTGGGCTCTATCAATTGCTGTCTGGAAAGTATAGTCTGTCTCCTCAATCTTAGCCTTCTTTGCCCGTTCGCCTTCTTCAGAAATCTCTACACGTCGAGCGGTGTTCATCCAAGCATCCTCTGCTCTCGCATGTTCTGCTGATTCCTCACTCAGATCATCCTTCAGTTTCTAAATCTCAAGTTTTATCTTCTCATTCTCAGCAAAAAGGTCTTCCTTTTGGCTTTCTGTCTGAACTAACTTCCATTCCACATCTCCAAGACGTATATCAAGATCCTTAATTTTCTCATTTTTCTGGTCTATAAGAGTCTGGCGTCTATTTGCCTATCCCTCCAATTCTCTGACTCTATCCTGCAACTCTATGGTATGATAATACAAGGCATCGTACATCTCAACATCGACAGAGGTAAGGGGTATCTCCTTGGGATCCTCATCATCCTCCTCAGCCTCTGTCTCAACATCCTCAGCCTCTGAATCAATCTCAGGCTCATGCTCCTGACCCACAACAGTGACCAATGGAGATGGCTCTCTCTGTATCAACTGCTCCCGGATAATATGGATATCACAAGGCTCCTCCTCTCCAGCCACTCGGGGCTCAACATCCCTAGGCTGACTGAATCCTCTAACATCCGACATCCTGACAACAAAGTTTAAATTTTAATTAATACTCGGCACTAGTCATAGCACATAGGTTATTAACACATAAGCACAAAGCACATAAAGTCTTTTATTATCTTTAATGAATTTCGTAATTCATTCCTTAGTAATCGATAAGAGTTTATCACCACTATGTTCTCTATCTCTTAAAAGGCTACTACCCTAAGGTTTCCCCACCTAAGGTTCATAACCTACAGCTCTGATACCAACCTGTAACACCCCCAAATCCGGGTACTTCGTTTCCTCAGGATTTGGTGTTCACTATCCAAATACATCACATTACGTCTAACTACCCATTCAAAAATAAATGAAAACTCTTAATAAAAATAGAAATCTCCCATTAAAAGGTTACAACATCTTTAACAAATAAGTCTCAGGTCATCTAACCTTAATAAAACATCAAATGTGGAAACATAATCAAGCCTAATACATAATCATCATTAAAACAAATACAACAAGTCTTCGTCACTTGTTTGCTTTTCCTTTGCCCTTACTAGTGGACGGCTCGTCAACTCTTTCAACTTTAGCTACAAAGTTATTATGCAAGGGTGAGCAACAATTGCCAGGAAGTAACACAATAAAAACAATAATAATAACATGTGAAATAATCAACGGATATTGAATAATCGAAGATTCAGCTTTTGAGTCAAGAATGTAAGACAAGATTCAAAAGAACATCTGAGGGTCTTAAGACCACGAACTATGTCCCAGGTTATCAAGTATTTCTACTTTAAACCTTTAATAGTCGTAAAACTATATGCACCTTACTTCTCGTACTTAGGGGGATCAACCATTTGTACCATGTATGTGCACAACATGTTAACGTTGACGCGTTAATAAAATCCCCTGTATAAGGGTTGTTCATCTCAGTTTGACATCAGAATCCGCACCAAAGGAAGTTTGGTTTGGATTTACTTCGATAAAGTTTTTGAAATTTAGAACGCTCATCAACCATGGACTAATCGAATCAATAAGGGTTCGCTAGTCAATCAAGGTTCAATGAAAATGTAATTGATATTCGAGAATCAAAGACTGAATCTCACAAAAGATACAATTAAATGAAATAGAATTAAGAACTTGCTCAAGTAAGTAATAGCATTATGAAACATATATGATAAGAGAATTAAGTTCAAGAACTTGCGTATTGAAATCGAAGTATTATTACGAAGCTTGCTTTCAACGAAATAAAAAGATTAGGAGTAGTAAACTTGCTTTCGATGAAATAAAAGATTAAGGGTAGAAAACTTGCCTTGTCCGTAGATTACAAATTAAAAATTCACGTTCTTTAATCAACCTATACATTCGGTTTGTAAAGCAGTAATAATAATTAGTTACAGTATTATAAACACTTCAGGATTCATTCACATCCAATTTTCATTTTAGTATCTAAACTGTTTTCTGGTTATCAGTCTCACTACAGAAATTGTAAGCCTAATTATAGCAATATCATACTTAAGAATTCCTAAAACTCAACGTTAAGTTAGGGTTCATCAATCTTTATATTTTATAATCAGCAAGTATATGCTTAGCATCCAACTCAACATCTTGGTATTCGTTCAACACATTAATCTAAGTTTTAAACATGTATAGGGTGTCATAGCATAACTACAAAGAAAGAAAAATTTTAACACTTCCTGCACTGAGCTCGCCGGGGCGAGAATTCCTTCACAAAATTTCTCACCGGGGCGAGAAATTCCTTTACAGTTTTCTTGTCGGGGTGAGAAAACTCAGTTCAATGAGCTCGTCGGGGCGAGAAAATGCAGTTTATTGAGCTCGCCGGGGCGAGAAACTCGAAATCCAGATTCTGTAATTCGCGAAGAACGCAGAAAAATGCCAAATTTGGCCAAAGTTTTTCACAATTCCATAATATAATTATACCCATAGATTCTGGGTTTTACAGACACGTACAAAAACAATCACAACATGATTTTATCAAGTTTAACAACTTAAATAATTGAATTTAGACTTATAATTTTCATGTTCTTGCTATTATTCACAGTTTCATCAATTTTCATAAAATCCCACATAATAGATTCGTTATAGCACCAATTTAATCCGTTTAACTTACTTTTTCTTCGTTTTTACATGCATACACATAATTAGTCATTAATGTAACCAATAATCAAGCGAAACAAGCATTAATTTCATACATATAGTTCATATTCATACATAACTACTCTATAAGTTTCTAAACTCTCATATAAACGTAATTTCATGGATTTAATTACTCTAAATCACATATAAATCATATAAAATACATTTATGCATGCTGACAAACATCTAACATCAATTTATTAAAGATTTAGCCATAGAATTTAATTTACAGAAAATACAGTGTACGTTCATGGAATAAAACTCATAAGAATATAAATTAAAGTCTGAAATTAAGGAATTACCTTGATTAGTGCTTGGATTATGCAACAATTGAATGGACTTTCTTCTCAATTCTCTAATTCCTCTCAATTCCCTCTCTTTTTGTCTCTGTATCTCAGACTTGCTTAAGAAAACTGATGCGTATAATGATAATACGTGAAAATGAACTGGCAGATCATGGTGTCAGTTAATAACTGGCACTAACTCCCCCTAAGGCCTCGTTTGGCTAATCATTTATTCTTCCTTCTAATTTATTTTAATAACGTACTTATTATATAGTTCATGTCACATATTTAAATTAAATAACCTCATTTAAATCAATTAAATAAAATAGAATAATTCTACATTAAATCACAGTCACATAAATAAAATTTTCCTCTATTAATAATGACAAATTATTAAATCTCTAATTAATATTAAATTAATTAGAAATAACTGAAAGTAGTATGCACACAAGCCAATCATATTTGATATGATTTAGCATATACTTTGTAATCTTATTCGGTTATTAAAGGCATTTTACATTATCTACATAGTGCTGTTATATTAAATGTGATAAACCCATAGTTTTGAGCAATGCTTTTAGAATCATGATGGTGATCATGCTAATGAGATCTAAATTCTAGATAGCTCACAAACTAAAATTGTTCCTAATCATTGGATTACTAAAATGGGGATTAGTAAATCCGGATAGATTAGTACATACGTTGCTTGCTCTTAAGAAGAGGATGATTGATCTCATAATCATTTGTGTGGAGACACTAAAGCAAGTATGTAGGTGCTTATTGGAGAATAAGTTCACTGAACGTGGCTCGCTAAGGAATACCTAATGGAGTTTTACTCGCCTATCAAATCCGGGTACTTCGTTTCCTCAAGATTTGGTGTTCACTATCCAAATACATCACATTACGCCTAACTACCAATTCAAAAATAAATGAAAACTCTTAATAAAAATAGAAATCTCTCATTAAAGGGTTACAACATCTTTAATAAATAAGTCCCTGGTCATCTAACCTTAATAAAACATCAATGCGGAAAACATACTTAAGTCTATTACATAAACATCATTTAAACAATATAACAAGTCTTCATCACTTGTTTGCTTTGCCTTTGCCCTTACTAGTGGACGGCTCATCAACTCTTTCAACTTTAGCTGCAATGTTATTATGCAAGGGTGAGCAATGATTGCCCAGCAAGTACAATAACAACAATGATAATAACATGCGAAATAATTAACAGATATTGAATAATCGAAGATTTAGCTTTTGAGTCAAGAATGTAAGACAAGATTCAAAAGAACATCTGAGGGTCTTAAGACCACGAACTATGTCCTAGTTTATCAGTATTTCTACCTTAAACCTTTAACAGTCATAAGACTATATGGACCTTACTTCTCGTACTCAGGGGATCAGCCCTTTGTACCATGTATGTGCATAACATCTTAACGCTAATGCGTAAATAAAATCCCCTGTATAAGGGTTGTTCATCTCAGTTTGACATCGGAGTCCGCACCAAAGGAAGTTTAGTTTGGATTTACTTCAATAACATTTCTAGAATTTAGAACGCTCATCAATTATGGACTAGTCGAATCAATAAGGGTTCGCTAGTCAATCAAGGTTCAAAAGGTATAATTCGAGAACCAAAAACTAAATCTCACAAAAGGTACAATTGAATAAGTTCTATATAACTGAAGCATTACAAAGAGAAATTTAAAACGTCTCATTGAATCCATGAAATTGAATGGATTAGAAATAATAATTTGCTCGAGTAAATAATAGCATTATGAAACATATATGATAAGAGAATTAAGTTCAGGAACTTGCGTAAACATAAAAAGTAAGGATAAGATACTTGCCTCGTGCGTAGACTATAAATTTAAGACTCACGTTCCCTAATCAACCTATACATTCCGTTTATAAAACAGTAACAACAATTAGTTACAGTATTATAAACATTTCAGGACTCGTTCTCATCCAATATCATTTAATACTTCAATTAATATGTTAGCCTAAGCTTTAGATATGTCTACGATAACATAACATAATCACAAAGAAAGAATAAAATTTTTACTCTATTCTTTTTACTCTTTTTTTTATTCCACTGCCGGGGCGGTGGGTTTCTTCACAAAATCCTCGCCGGGGCAAGCTTGCCGTCGGGGCGGGAAATGTAATACATTTCTACCGCCGGGGCGGGAAATGTAGTTCATTTCTACCGCCGGGGCGAGAAATGAAGTTTGCAATCCTATTGTATGATAGTTATATATGAGAATTCCATTAGTCATACAAGTTCATAATTCAAATAATTTCACATTATGACTCTACACATATACACACAAGTATAACACATTTTCAGTCCTACCTTAGACGCTAATCCTGACCATATACCAACGCATCACGTTGTTTGAAATCGTTATCGATCTCGCTTTGAAACTCATTTAGAAAACTCGTAAACACTTTTAAATCTTGGTTCTATATAGTCTTAACATGGTCACATAATAGAAGTCTCAGTTTAATCATGTACTAAAGCTTAATGCACACATAGTTCACTTTCAGATTAGCAATAAAATAGTCAGAATGCACTGCAGGCCGGCGCGGCCGCGCTGGAATATAACTAGGGAGTGGCGCGGCCGCGCTGCTCCCTGTTAGCTCCAGTGCAGGCTTGTCTCCTGTATGGTCTTAGCTTAACTTTTATCATACAATGCTACTGATACCTAACACACATACACGTCAGAAGGTATAAACTTTACTTGAATATCTAGCATGCTTGTCCCAAGCCATTTCCAAACATTTAATTCCATTTGAACTTCATAAAGTAACATGCTTAGCAAGTGTATTTCATAAAGGCGAGTCATGACGATTAATATAACACTCGATGTTGCTAGGAAAACTATAACATGCATGCTCGTACATATATTACGTTCACACGGTTAGCGTAGTTCATCGCTTAAAAACTTATTTTAAAGCATACTTGCAATTATGAGAACATGCTTAATCACACCGGTGAGCATAACGATCATGTCTAGAGACATATAAAGTCCTATTATACATGCTTATAAGCTCAGAACATCAAAGATACAAAGTTTGTTAAGTTTCACTTCCAACACTTCAAGTTTTCCTTTAGAAAGTCATTAGAACCAAGCTAACACAACTCATATCATGCAAGAGGGCTTTGGATGATATGTGATACTTATTTACATCCTTATATAAGTTACTTACGTATGCTCATGAAATCAGAATACACATAAGGTTGTTTTCAACAATGTTGGTCTTATAAGTTTTCATGTAAAACTCACACTAACGCAACTAAAGGGAATGTTGTCGAATGTTGAAATCATATATCAGTAATTCAGAGTTATTAATGACCAAAATCAAAGCAATCAAGCTTGCTCAATATATCAGAACTAACAAAAGTGGAGTTTCCTTCTGGTGCACGGCGCGGCCGCGCCTGGTTTTGCCTGGGGAGTAGCGCGGCCGCGCTGCTCCTCGGCAGAACCAGGGAACTCCCTGTATCGGCAAAATTTCCAAAATCAATCTCGAAAATTATATCCACATGCTACTCAAACAACCACATTCCATCTATATCATGTACATAAGCTTAATTTAACATAATGGCATCAATTATTAACCAACTAACAAGAGATTTATGGCAATTTCCTAAGGATTGAACTTAAGAAATTAAGAACAAAGTTAAATGGAGTTTTACCTCTTGAAGCTAATTTAATTCTCTGATGCTATCAACCGATACCTCACTTACTCACTCTCCAATGGAACTCAACTCAGATTTCTAGCAACCAAAATGAAGAAGAGAAAGTCATAATTTATAGAGTTTCTTTTATCCAAAATCAGATTTTGCCCATTGATTCAAACCAATTGAAGAAGGAAGAAGATGAAGGTTAATGAGAAGTTGGTAGTTTACTATTTGAACCACTCCCCCTTTCATCATAAATCTGAGGTTTGTATGGCTGATTTTGAGGAGAATGGAGAAGGGCTAGACTTGTAGCCTTTTGGTGTTTCACGTGAATGAGAATTTGGGCAAGAAGGTGACACTCCTTTTGGGACACAAGAACTCAGACATTGCAATTGAGACTATTAATATACTTGGGTGTTATTGTACACTTAAGTTATAATGTGCATTGAATAGCCTAATGTTACTACCCTGTTATTGAAGTAGGACTACATATGCCCATAATCATATAATCCATGTACATTTATTAGAGTGAAATCTAATTACCTACTAATGCACAATTAATTAATATTTATTATTATTTCATTATTCCATAACACATACTATTATTTCAATAAACATTTAAGTATTGAAATAATTATTATCTAACAATTATTAGTTCACTTCAATTATTATCTTATGTAATTAAGATGCACAGTTAATAGTCTACATCATAGATTATTATGTCACATAGGATGTTCATACAATTTAAATGTCACACATCTCTTTTATATTATTAAATGAATGCAGAAACTTTATTATAATTAATATACATCTCATCATGCGGTTACGCCTCAAGTAGCATAGCATATAACACTTAAATAATTTAATAGAGATTATTAGTCACACAATAATTAATTAACTAAGATAGCATTAATAAATTCTTTTCTTATTAAATCACTACTTTATAATTAAAACAATAATCACTTTATCACATCACTACCAAAAAGAACCTATCAAGTATACTCATATTCGAATAAACATTCAGTTTAATAGGAAGGTCAGTATTAATATTATCTAAAATTCTCGGGTATTACATCCTCCCACCCTTATAAAAATTCCGTCCTCGGAATTGATACAAGGTTACACAAACAAATGGGGATAATCCCTCCTCATCTTACTTTCTAACTTCCACGTAGCCTCCTCGGTGTCGTGGTTTCGCCAAACTACTTTTACAGAAGATATAACTTTATTCCTTAAGGTTTGCTCTTTCCTATCTAATACTTGGACAGGAATTTCCTCATAGGTCAGATTCTTCTCTACCTGAATCGGCTCATGGGATATCACGTGTTTGTAGCCAGGTTTGTACGAACATAACACGGAGATGTGAAACACGTTGTGGATGTGTTCCAGCTCAGGCGGTAAAGCTACCTCGTATGCTACTTCGCCCACTCGCTTCAAGACTTCGAATGGTCCTATGAACCTCAGACTCAATTTTCCTTTCTTGCCGAATCTGATCTTTCCTTTCCATACGAAACTACCAGCTTCAAAGTCTTGGTCCTGACGATGCAAATCTGCATACTTCTTTTGGCGATCTTAAGCGGCAACTAATCTGGCTCTTATCGTTGTCACCACATCGGCTGTCTGTTGAACTATCTCCGGTCCCAAAAGTCGTCGTTCTCCGACTTCATCCCAACACAACGGTATTCTGCACTTCCTTCCGTAGAGAGCTTCGTACGGTGGCATACCAATACTCGCGTGATGACTATTATTGTAAGCGAATTCTACTAAGGGTAAGTGGTCATCCCAGTTCCCCTTGAAATCCATTACGCAAGCTCAAAGCATATCTTCTAGCGTTTGTATCGTTCGTTCACTCTGTCCGTCTGCCTGAGGATGATAAGCGGTACTTAACCTCAATTGTGTCCCCATTCTTTCTTAGAGGCTCTTCCAGAAATTTGAAGTGAAGCGCGGATCTCAATCGGAGACAATTAACACTGGCACTCCATGTCGCGAAACTATTTCCTTCACGTACAAATTTGCTAATTAATTAAAGTTGAAACGAATCTTAATCGGTATAAAATGAGTTGTCTTCGTTAGTCGATCCACGATAACCCAAATGGCATCAAAACCCTTTTGTGTGACTGGAAGTGCCACCACGAAATCCATCGTAATGTGCTCCCATTTCCACTCCGGTATTTCCAGCGGTTGAAGTAGACCACTCGGCCTCTGATGTTCTGTTTTGACTCGTTGGCAAGTAAGACATCTACTGACGTACTTTGCAACCTCTCGCTTCAGATTGGTCCACCAAAAATGTTGTCGAAGATCCAGGTACATTTTCATTCCTCCAGGATGAACAGAATATGTCGTGTTATGCGCCTCATGCAAAATTTCTTCTCTTAGTTCAGTAATAGCTGGCACCCACACTCGGCTTTCAAATCTTAAAATACCATCCTTATCCATTCGGAATTTTTCTTCCTCATTTCCCGCTATCCGTTTATTTATCTTCTCGCACTCCTAATCATTTTCTTGTGCTTCCTTTATTCGATCCAATAAGGTTGGACGAGCTTCCATTACAAACAACTTCTCACTGGGCCCTCAAGGTCCCCTAACTTCTATTTTTAATTTCTCCATGTCTCTTATTAACTCCTCCTGAGTTGTCAATGTAGACAATTTCTCCCTTCCTTTCCTGCTCAGCACGTCAGCTACTACGTTGGCTTTTCCAGGGTGATAAAGAATTTCGCAGTCGTAATTCTTGATTAATTCCAACCACCTTCTTTGTCTCATATTCAACTCCTTCTGCGTGAAGATATATTTTAGACTTTTATGGTCTGTGTATATCTCACATTTTTCTCCATACAAATAGTGCCTCCAAATCTTTAACGCAAAAACTGCTGCTGCTAGCTCCAAGTCATGGGTGGGGTATCGTTTTTCGTAATCCTTCAATTGTCGTGACGCATACGCAATGACCTTGTCGTGTTGCATAAGCACACAACCGAGTCCTTTATGTGACACATCACTATACACCACAAATCCTCCCGTACCATCTGGTAAAGATAATACAGGCGCCTTGCTTAACCTCTTCTTCAATTCTTGGAAATTTTCTTCGCATTTATCCGTCCATATGAACTTCATCGTCTTCCTTGTTAAATGGGTCAACGGGGTTGCTATCTTAAAAAAATCTTGGATACATCTTCGATAGTATCCGGCTAACCCTAAGAAACTTCTTACTTCTATCGGCATCCTCGGTCATTCCTAACTACTAACAGCCTCCACCTTCGCAGGGTCTACTAAAATCCCATTCTTGTCTATCACGTGTCCCAAGAATTGGACCTTCTCCATCTGATGAGTGTGTTTTATATACACAAATTGGGTGCTTTTAACCTTAATAATTTGTAAGTCTATAGCTATTTCGTTTGGTTTTATGTGTTTTCATCTTATTGTTGTGTAATATAGTTTTGTATTACTTTTATATGTATTTGTGTGTTTTTATGTATTTTTACGTTGTTTTGTAGGTATTGAAATAAAGGCCCTAGGGATCAATGCGTTTTCGGCGCGATTTTGGCATTTCATCTGCTTGTTTCTCAATTTCCCTCATGATGCAATTCGATTCTCTCAAAACTCAAAGAATGAAAGTTGTAGATCTTTGTCTTAGCTTTCCAGAGCATCTTGAATCATCCAATTTGAAGTTAGTATGAGAGAGTTATGGTCATTTTACCATCGGATTTTGCATGACTTTTACACAGCAGTTGCTTCGGGCTCAATTTGAACCTTGCTCCGGCCATTTACTCGTCAGACACCAGTTATGAAAATTGTAGAGCTGCTTCTTAGCTTTCCATAGCCTATTTAATCGCCTTAATCCGAGTTCAGACGAAGAAGTTATGATCATTTTACTGGAGCTCGCCGGGGCGGGAATTTCCTACACAAATTCCTCGCCGCGGCGAGCTCTCGCCGGGGCGAGAAAACGCAGGCCAAAAAGCTCGTCGGGGCGAACTCGTCGCGGACAGCAGCAGATTTTTTGGGTTTTTTGGTCATTTTGGAGGTGCTAAGCTAGGTTAGGGCATCCAGGGACTTAAATCAGCTCTTGGAGGCACAAAATAGGAGGATATAGAAGATAGAAATCAGCAACTAAGGAGTAAAGGAGGCTTGGAGCAAAGAGAGGGAGGCCATGGCCTTAGGCCATGGTTCTTCTAAAGCTTGGAGGAGCTTCAATAGAGGTGCTTCAATGGAGTTTCATCCAACAACAATGGGGAAGCCATCCTTTATCTTTCTTTATCTTTTTCTCTATGTAATTAGTGTTTAATTTAAGATTGTAATTGAACTCATTGCTTAATTTGAATGGATTTTCTCTTCCTTTTGATCATTGTTGCTCATATGAATTGGTTATCATAACCTATGCTTATAGATTAATTGCTTGGCTCGTAATTACCTTGGGAACCTATATGAAATTGACGAACGGATTATAGGTTGAGACCTAGTTATGATATCATGCGAGAGTTAAAGATTCTTGGGGTTGGATAATAAGATTATTGTGACGTGTGTCTTATTAATTATCTTTGAGAATAGGTGACTTGCTAGTATTTAGGATAGATATATACCTAAATGCCGTGTGTAACCATTATGAGATTACAAACTTAATGACTCCCTATGCGAAAGTTCATTTGTTTGATGGGTGATTGACTAAGATTTAGTGACGTGTGTCTTGTTGATTATTCATAGAATTGAATTGCTTGCTAGTATGTGGGATAGACATATACCTATGTGCCGTGTATGGGTGATTTTCATATGACCATCGAGGCTTATGAATATGGTGAATTTCTCGGTTGGTAATTCTATGTGGTTAATTGATCTAAAGGAGAGTTAAGAGATTTGAACAAAGCATTTCACACCAAGTGTTTGACAAAATACTTGTATGGGGGAAATTGTAATCTTAGACCCTTATTTATCTATTTATGTTTTTTATTTCATGCAATTTAGATGTAACCTTTATCTATCTCTTCAATCAAATTGTTTAAATAAGATCGAGATGATATAAAGTTGGTACTTGGAAGTTCATTAGAGATAATTCCCTGTGGGTTCGACAACTCTCTCTTATCACTTTATTACTTGTTGACCGCGTATACTTGCGCGTAAATTGTCATATACAAAAAGGACAACAAGTTTTTGGCGCCGTTGCCGGGGAATTAGTTTTCTAATGTTTTTCCAATATTAATTTTAATTGAATTGATCTTACTTTGAACTTGTTTTCCTATCATAAATAAAGTCGGGCCAAGGACTATAAACCAAGCGCTAATTGGGAGGCAACCCAAGTTTATTGTTTTGCTGTTGAGTTTGTTTGATTGTTTCTTTTTAGTGTGTTTAATAGCATTTTAATTTCTTTAGTCAATTGCTCTTAGGTACCGAGTATTAAGAAAATTGGATTGGGCTCCCAACTTAGAGGATTTGGAAGATGACATCTATGAAGTTTGACACATTCTCAGGGAAGTCCTCTGTTTTAATTTTTCCCATTTCAAACATTGAGGACAATGCCAAATTTAAGTTTGGGTATTAGCTTAGTACTCAGTATTTGTGTGTTTCCAGTTTGTTTTCGTTGTAAAAAAAAAATTATTTATTTTTAGGATGTGTCTCTTGAGCATTGTTTTAATTTGATTTGAACTACAATCCATGGTCTATGATAAGAATTTGATTGAATTGGTCTAACTCATGGAAAATGGATAAATGTTGCTTAATCTTTGTGCTTAATCGTTATTGTTGGTTCTTGTTTTGCTTATACGTCTTTTCACTCTTTTACACTTACCCATGAGTATTGAGTTAGTCGTATGCTTAGAGAAGGCTTTTATAACCGAATGCTTATGGGAAATATCTATAAACTCTTGAACTCGTTTAAACATCACTCGAAGCAAGGTGTCCAAATTTGTTGTGTTTGAATTGTTGGTCATGTGGTGAGTTGAGATGGAGCGTAAAACGCACTCACTCATGTCCTGCGTAGGAGAGGTAGAGCGTAAAACACACTCTCTTATAATTTTGATAAAAGTAAGACATGTATGTTCATCAAATCTTGTGTTGAGTTGAGATGGAGCGTAAAACGCACTCACCCACAAGAGTGGACTTAGGATAAGATGGAGCATAAAATGCACTTACCTAGAGTCCTTTGATTTCATATTTTTGGAAATTGCGATTTGTATACCTTTGTATTGAGTGATGTGTTAAACATGTTGTTTCGGGGTTTATTTTGATTATTTCATAAGGTAATGTGGTTGCATAGCTTCATCCGAGCTTGATTGGTTTGGTGCTATTGGGTACACACACACACGGAAGGGACCTAAAGCAAGCTATAACTAGCTAATTGTAAATCTAGACTTGCAACGTTTTGAAAATTTCCTTGAATTTTATTTGTGTTTATGCTTTGAGACCATTGTTCAAGCTTATTAACTCATTGCTCAAGATAGTTTTTATTTAGAAATGTTAAATTTTTATAGTTTGTGTGTTTTGCTTGAGGACAAACAAAGGTTTAAGTTTGGGGGTATTTGATGAGTGTGTTTTATATACACAAATTGGGTGCTTTTAACCTTAATAATTTGTAAGTCTTTAGCTATTTCGTTTGGTTTTATGTGTTTTCATCTTATTGTTGTGTAATATAGTTTTGTATTACTTTTATATGTATTTGTGTGTTTTTATGTATTTTTACGTTGTTTTGTAGGTATTGAAATAAAGGCCCTAGGGATCAATGCGTTTTCGGCGCGATTTTGGCATTTCATCTGCTTATTTCTCAATTTCCCTCATGATGCAATTCGATTCTCTCAAAACTCAAAGAATGAAAGTTGTAGATCTTTGTCTTAGCTTTCCAGAGCATCTTGAATCATCCAATTTGAAGTTAGTATGAGAGAGTTATGGTCATTTTACCATCGGATTTTGCATGACTTTTACACAGCAGTTGCTTCGGGCTCAATTTGAACCTTGCTCCGGCCATTTACTCGTCAGACACCAGTTATGAAAATTGTAGAGCTGCTTCTTAGCTTTCCATAGCCTATTTAATCGCCTTAATCCGAGTTCGGACGAAGAAGTTATGATCATTTTACTGGAGCTCGCCGGGGCGGGAATTTCCTACACAAATTCCTCGCCGCGGCGAGCTCTCGCCGGGGCGAGAAAACGCAGGCCAAAAAGCTCGCCGGGGCGAACTCGTCGCGGACAGCAGCAGATTTTTTGGGTTTTTTGGTCATTTTGGAGGTGCTAAGCTAGGATAGGGCATCCAGGGACTTAAATCAGCTCTTGGAGGCACGAAATAGGAGGATATAGAAGGTAGAAATCAGCAACTAAGGAGTAGAGGAGGCTTGGAGCAAAGAGAGGGAGGCCATGGCCCTAGGCCATGGTTCTTCTAAAGCTTGGAGGAGCTTCAATGGAGGTGCTTCAATGGAGTTTCATCCAACAACAATGGGGAAGCCATCCTTTATCTTTCTTTATCTTTTTCTCTATGTAATTAGTGTTTAATTTAAGATTGTAATTGAACTCATTGCTTAATTTGAATGGATTTTCTCTTCCTTTTGATCATTGTTGCTCATATGAATTGGTTATCATAACCTATGCTTATAGATTAATTGCTTGGCTCGTAATTACCTTGGGAACCTATATGAAATTGACGAACGGATTATAGGTTGAGACCTAGTTATGATATCATGCGAGAGTTAAAGATTCTTGGGGTTGGATAATAAGATTATTGTGACGTGTGTCTTATTAATTATCTTTGAGAATAGGTGACTTGCTAGTATTTAGGATAGATATATACCTAAATGCCGTGTGTAACCATTATGAGATTACAAACTTAATGACTCCCTATGCGAAAGTTCATTTGTTTGATGGGTGATTGACTAAGATTTAGTGACGTGTGTCTTGTTGATTATTCATAGAATTGAATTGCTTGCTAGTATGTGGGATAGACATATACCTATGTGCCGTGTATGGGTGATTTTCATATGACCATCGAGAGAGGCTTATGAATATGGTGAATTTCTCGGTTGGTAATTCTATGTGGTTAATTGATCTAAAGGAGAGTTAAGAGATTTGAACAAAGCATTTCACACCAAGTGTTTGACAAAATACTTGTATGGGGGAAATTGTAATCTTAGACCCTTATTTATCTATTTATGTTTTTTATTTCATGCAATTTAGATGTAACCTTTATCTATCTCTTCAATCAAATTGTTTAAATAAGATCGAGACGATATAAAGTTGGTACTTGGAAGTTCATTAGAGATAATTCCCTGTGGGTTCGATAACTCTCTCTTATCACTTTATTACTTGTTGACCGCGTATACTTGCGCGTAAATTGTCATATACAAAAAGGACAACAAGTTTTTGGTAAATTCACACTTAGAAAATTTCGCGTACATCTTCTCCTTCCTTAATGCCTCTAACACTGTCTTCAAATGTTCGGCATGCGCTTCTTTGGTCTTTGAGTAGATTAGAATGTCGTCAATGAAAACTACCACAAACTTATCCAAGTATGGCTTGAAAACTTGGTTCATCAAGTCCATGAACGCTGCTGGAGCGTTAGTCAGACCGAATGACATCACCAAAAACTCGTAATGTCCATATCGGGTTTGAAATGCCGTCTTCAGAATGTCCTCCTCTCGTACCTTCAATTGATGATAACCCGTTCGTAGATCTATCTTAGAGAAACACTTTGCTCCCTTCAACTGAACGAAAAGGTCGCCCATCCTTGGTAACGGGTATCTATTCTTGATCGTTACTTTGTTCAACTCTCGATAGTCGATACAAGGTCTCATCGATCCGTCCTTCTTCTTGACAAATAACACTGGTGCCCCGCAAGGAGGCATACTCGGCCGAATATAACCCTTATCTAATAATTCCTACAATTGTATCATCAATTCCTTCATCTCCACCGGTGCCATACGATACGGAGCTTTCGAAATTGGTGCAGTTCCTGGTGCTAGGTCTATTACGATCTCAATTTCTCTGTCTGGTGGAAGGCCATGCAGATCATCTGGAAACACATATTGAAATTCTCTCACTATTGATATATCTTTCATTTTCACTCCTTTATTTTGAGTATCCACTATATAAGCTAGATAACCCTCACATCCTTTCTTTAATAATTTCTTGGCCTGCATCATCGTAAGGCAACAGGATTGCTTAAGCGATGAGCTACCATAAAATACTACCTTAGACCGATTTGAAGTCTGAAGGTTCACACTTTTCTTTTGACAATCGATCATCGCAATGTGGCTGGATAACTAATCCATTCCTAATATCACGTCAAACTCTCCCAATCTTATCGGAATCAAATCTACACTTAGTTTGTGACCTCTAATGTTTGCAGAACAATTTTGGTAAACGAACTCTACGGGAATTACTTCCTTGTTCGCAATCTCTATACTCAAAGGATTTTCCAATCGTTCTTGGGGTAAGTTTAAACGCGTAGCAAAATCTTCAGATACAAAGGAACAGGTAGCACCCGAATCAAATAATGCATAAGCATTTATATTATTGATTGGTACAATACCTAACATTACGTCCTTTACAGCAACTGCGTCTTGGACGATCATGTTAAAAGTTCGGGCCATCGAGTGGTTGGGTTGTGCTGGTCCACCTATCATCAGCTTGCTTCCCCCTTGATTGTCGTTTCCCCGGTGTTCCCCTTCTTCGGGCAGTCCTTGATCTGGTGTTCAGTCGAGCCGCAACCGAAACATCCTTGGATTTTCTTCGGCTTTGGACAATGGGGTGCAATGTGCCCTTCCTGGCCGCAGTTGAAACAGACACCGCGTCCCTTCTAGCATTCCCCTTGATGATTCTTTCCATATTTCGGGCATACCTCAGCTTTCTTCTTAAATCCTCCCTGATAACTTCCCAACTGGTTGTTGTTATTATTGTTATCCCACTTTTTCTTTCCCAGGTTACTTCCCCCGCTACTACTTCCTCCACGGGTTTCTCCTCCAGTGTTTTTGTTCTTCTTTTCCTTGTTGTACTGACTTAGTGCTTCATTACCTCCCTCGGCAATGATCGCTTTCTCCAACAGTGTGGCGAACGAATCGATTTGGAGAACTGACACCTTGTTGAACAACCAAGGTTTTAGTCCTAGTTCGAAGCGTCGAGCCTTCCTTTCTTCGGTGTCGACATAGTGTGTAGCAAATCGTGCGAGCTCGTTAAATCTTGTCGCATACTGAGCTATCGTCATCTCGCCTTGCTTCAGTTCCAAGAATTTAACCACCATCTTATTTTTCATGCTCTTCGGGAAGTAATTCTTGAAGAACAGAGTGGTAAACCTATCCCAAGCTATCACTCCTTCACCTACTCTCTGCTGATTGGCTTCCCACCAGTAATTTGCTTCACCCTTCATCATATAAGTAGCGAATATCATCTTCTGATCTTTCCTCACTCGAGCAATAGTAAACGCCTTTTCCATCTCCTTGATCTAGGTCTGTGCTTCGATGGGATCGGTAGTTCCCATAAACTCGGGCGGTCCTACGCTCTTAAAGTCTTTGAAGTTCGTTACTGGCGCAGCTTGGGGGTTGGGGTGTACTGGTGTAGACACCTAAATTTTGCACTTCGTATACTAACCCTGACAGGAGGGCAAATTCGGCAAATGAACCGGCCTGTGAGATCGAGGGATGGAAAAGTACGAACACTCGACGCCACCGCAATGATTTGCAAATCAAAACCAACGTGACAGCAGGGTCGTCCGAAATGAGCATGCCCGAATGTATGGCACGTCTCCCAGTGATTCCCGAACTGCAAAATACAAGCCTGTCGGCAAAAACCGACGTCACGACACGAGAATCGAGGCGTGACACGAAAAACGAGAAAGTCAAGCCAGCCAGCCGCGGATTGATCTGCGGTCAATAGTGCGCCTTTTGAAAACACGGAACTCGAAACACGGAAACCAGGAAATCAGCTGAGTACGATGGGAGGCGGCCAGCCAGCCGCAGATCAATCTGCGGCTGCCCTAGACCAGCCTATTTCAGTTCAGTTTCTTCATTTCATCCAGGAGGTTGAGCAGGCGGAGAGAGAAGAAGAAAAAATCAGGAGCAGCAGCTCGAAAATAGGAACCAAACAGCAGCAAAACAAGAGCAATTAGGAGAGAAAAAGAGTGAAAAGAGTGAGGAATTGTACCAATTTTGTGAGGTTATATCTCATATTTTCTACTCTACTCAATACACAAATTCATACATATTGTGGGGATTAATTACAAGGTGAAAAACCCTTTGTTCTTAGCATTTTGTTATACTATTTTGTTAAGCTTTTGGTCACCCGAATTACCTTAAATGTAGTTTTTCTTACATGTTATTGTGAAGCCATGGATTAGGGACTATTAGTGAGGGTCTCATCGGAATGAAATTCCCCCTAATAGCCCGATGATATCCGTTTGGTGCAAATTTGAGCTATTATGATAATGTATCATTCGTAGTGTATTTCAATCGTCATTGTAAGATATCCTAGAGTGTTAGGCATCCCGTTGTTGTTTACTTTTGTTATATCCATTTGGTGGTTGTGCAATAAGTTCGGTTGTGAGCCTAGGAACGCGACCCCGTGGTCCAAATCTGATGATGGACATTTTTGAATGTATGTAATCGGGTGGATGTATTCGTCATTGTAAATATGTAATCGTCGGGCCTTAAAACGATACCAAGTCGGAGGTCGGGTTTAAGGCCCCGAAATAGTGAAACTTATGATTGTAGGCGTTTGGGGTTATTTTGATGGCTTATATGCCCATGAATAGCCCCCACACATTTTAATGTTTGGTTTAATTTGTGACACCAAAATTGATTTCAAGTTAAACGATGAAGATTTCTATAAAATCAATCAAAGTAGGTTATTAGCACCACGAGGCTAAAATTTGAAAATGCTAATGAATGTCGATTTCTATTTAACGAGAAGGAAAAAGAAGGATCGTGTTCAAACGTCACAAGAAGTGGTTTGATGAAAATAAATGGTTGTTTTATTAAACCGTTGTGCATAGGGTTAAAGAGATTCTAGAAGTTGCCCATCATGCTATTTACGAAAGCAACGTATAGATCTTGATTCCTATTTTGACGAAGGTTTAGAAAACTCTTATTTTGCCAAAACGACACCTAATGAAAATCTCATAAGTTTTTGACAATTAAAGTCAAACCTTTTTCATAAAGCTTTCTCGTTAAGCCAAATGACATTCTAAAGCATTCTCAAAAGAAACCACGACTTTTCATCAAAACCTAAATGATTTCTAAATGCAAACTCATCACGACATTCATATAGGCGCACACACACACGCGCGCACATACACACACACACATTCAAGAATTAAAGGATAGGAAAAGCATCAAGATTGCGGTAACCGTGTTTCACGGAAGTCGGGGGGTGCCTAACACCTTCCCCTCGCTTAAGCAAGCCCCCGAACTCTATGAATCTCGGTTTGCAGACCAATTAATTCGGAGTCACATATGAGCCAGCGATGTGTAAAAAAACGAAAACTCGGATGAGTTGGTACATCCATTTCAAATATACCAACTAGCAACTCTGGTTAATTGGCTCATCATAAAAAACGATCTTTCAAAACCCCGTCGACATTAATGCTAACCTCTTCCAAAAAATCACTTAATCGAAAGGCTAAAATTGGAAGACGAAAAAAAAACCGGCGTCGACAGCTGGCGACTCTGCTGGGGACATTAGAGAGCTTAAGCCGCGTTTAAATATTGATGCTATCCTATCCTTTAAAAATTCATAAAATGTATGTGTGTGCGATAGTTTGATTTTTTTCTTTTGTTGGGTGAATGTGTGTTTTGCCCAATAAATGAATGAGTGAATGGAATTGCTTTACTTTTAAGTAATCATTTGCATACGGTGAGGACGATGAATGTGAATGTATGTTGAGAGAGTACCTCCTCCTGAGGCGAACCTGTCGGTTGCTTATTACTGGACTCGAAGGGGCTGCTCCCCGGAGATGGCTCAGGAAACGCACCACCCAAATCCGCTCCAATCGAAAGGATTCAGACGAGTAGATTGCGAAGATTTGGGGACCTTCATGCCGAAAAGCCCGCGAGAGTAACCCTAGGGTAGGTCAGCCTCTGATAAACCTAACGAAAGGGAAGCTTCTTCATGCCCTTTTATCGTTCAGTCAAATAAATAAATGTCATGTAAATGGCATACAACTGTCATACCGTCATCATCGTAATAAATATGTCATGTATCATGTGATTACATTACCTGCACATATAAAGAGAATACTGACATGGTTTTTGCAGGAAGGCAATCTGTGCCACGTACCAAGGTTTTCTAAAAAATTTCTAAGTATTATCCTGTCATCAAACAGTGACCTTGTTTTGCAGGATAAGATTAGAGAACCGTGAAGGCGTGGCATAACGATCACAAAGAACCCGGAGTAGGGGCATATTCGACCATCCAAACAAAAAAATCATGCATCAGTGTTGACATGCATCTGCCAACTTGTAACTGGCACAGTACTAAACTACGACCCTTGTTTGTTTTGCGAGATTGCCCCTACGACCCAACTAAGAGGCCATAAAGTCCATACTCCATCCATCCAAATAGCAGAGGCCCATAGCCATGAAATTATAGTTCTGCCACTCCAACAATACGGCCGAATACGAGGAATTCATCCTAGGACTGAGATTAGCCCTGGGAATGGAAATTAAAAAGATGATAGTAGTTGGAGACTCGAATTGGTCATCCGGCAGGCCATGGGAATATACAGCACCAAAGGGCATAAATGGGACCTAGCTACGGGACTGCTGAGATATCTGGAAGCCGAAGAAGCCCACAGACAAATGAACGAAGTACATGGCGATGTGTGCGGAGCCCATATGAGTAGAACATTTTTGGCAAAGAAAATCATGTGAACGGGTCACTACTGGCTAACCATGAAAACTGACTGCGATGCTCATGTCAGGAAATGCCATCAATGCCAGATCCATGCCAATGCGATCCATGCACCTCCTAATAAGCCCCATTGCTTGACCTCACCGTGGCCAGTTGGACCGTGCAACAGGTGATATCCAGGAAGGGGTAAATCCAGGAGTATGGCAGTGAATCTCAGCCAGTAGAGGATCAATGGGTTTTAAGATTCTGAGTTTTATTTCAAATCCCTGCACGCTCATGTCATTTTGTCATGTTATCCAAAAAAAAAAAGAAGAAGATTATGTGCTGAAATGTTTTATATATATGACAAGCATTTTTGTTTTATGTCAGGTACCCCGATTTGAGGCATTCTAGCCTGACAAGCGAGAGGCCAAATTTGAAGGAGGATCACGATTTTGGTATAGAGCTAGATTTCGATCTGATGGGGATTGAGCAGGACGAGACAGATATCGACAATACGTCTGACGAGATCAAAGGAAGGGTCGAAGATAAACCCAAACCCGACTTAGACCAAACCATCACCATCAAACATCAGAACCCCTAACGATCACAAAGAACCCGGAGTAGGGGCAAATTCGACCCAAAAAAAATGTATATATATATATATAGCTGAGTTGTTGAGCCTGTATGGAGATATATTCGCTTGGTCCCGTGGCGATGTGATTGGATTGTCCACAGACATTATAGGACATCGACTGCCCATCAAGGAGGGTTCCCACCAATTAAGCAAAAGTTGAGAACGTTGAAGCCTGAATGGAGGTTGAAAGTAAAGGACGAGATTATCAAGCGGTTTAAAGCAGGAATCATCACGGTGTCTATTTACCCTGAATGGCTTTCCGACAGAATCCCAGTACCACAGCCTGGAGGAGAACTAAGGGGCCGCATCGACTATAGAAATCTGAACGATGCCCTCAAGGAGGAGATATATGACAAATTCAAGATCAAACATTTTGATTCAGTCATTTACCGGCCCAAACTGAATGGGGCAGTGGGGGCTGCAAATAAAACACAAAGACGATCATGGGAAGAATGTCCGCCAATCATCGGGGATGGCCGGATTTATTGTCGCTCACCCTGTTTGCCTATCGAACCTCAGTTCGCACATTTGGAGGGGCAGCCCCTTACGCATCTCCCGGGCATACGACAAGAGGGTACGATCCCGGAAATTCAAAATAAATGATTTAGTCCTCAAAAGGATCACGCCCTGCCAAGACGAAGCTATGGGGTTTCGCTCTAAATCAAAAGGAGTCGTCACGATAAAAAATCCTCTCTGGGGAGCCCTCATATTACAAGGAATGGACGGGAAGGAGTTCCCCAGCCCGTTAATTCTGACTCCGTGAAACAACTCTGTGATCTAAAAAAAAAAAAAATCAAAAATCCCCCAAACCTTTCAACAAGTCAAAGGACCGGATCTTTTGTCAGCCCAACGAGATACCGATACAACCAGTACGAGGGAGATCACAAGAAAAGCAACTTAACACTGGGGCATTTGTCCACTACCCAGGAAATGATGACGTGCAAATTGGCACCCATGCAACAATCCCATCAACATGCACCATCATCATCAAATGCTACCTCATGTCAATTCAATCTTCAACGGTACGATCATCTGGCATATTGTCAAGCATAGTTTTCCCGGGATACGATGATCCGCGTGAAAGGGGATTTTATTTGGCTTGATAGGAATCGGATTAATTCTGACAAGCAACCGTGGAGCACGATCGTGAGTATGATTAGATGAAAAAGGCTATTCAACCTTTTGATCGGGTACAAAGCCTTAATTCAAAGCAACGTTTGCGACAGAATCGACCTCATGTGACAGCCTTCACTTTGCATTTGCACAAACTTTCAGTTGTGGGGTATAAAACTATGACGACGTTGATGGCAATTAACACGTAGTCAGGTAGTCAATAATTATCAAGATAATATCAAGAAGTCAGACGATAAATGATTATCAAGCTAATGTCTCGAATCGTGGCCTGGGTTATTCGAGTAATTAAGCCCGAGGGGTGTCTCTACACCTGGTGCCCTAAAGCCATCTGGTTTGGGAGTCGCTGGCCCAACACTCGTTATATGGGTAACTCAGAGCCTAAGAAAACGAGCATTACAGTCGAGAAGGCCCGAGCAGATTCGAATCGTGGCATGGGCTACTCGAGTAATTAAGCCTAAGGGGTGTCTCTACATCTGGTGCCCTAAAGCCGTCTGGTTTGGGAGTCACCGGCCTAACACTCGCTACATGGGTAACTCAAGCCTAAGAAAACGAATCTTGCACAAGATCAAGCAAAGAATGAATGGTGCAAACCACCAACTTGTCTCGAACCGTGGCCTTTGTTACTCGAGTAAATAAACCCGAAGGGGTGTCTGTACACCTAATGCCCCAAAACCGCCTGGTTGGGAGTCATTGGTCCAAAACTCGTTAAATGGGTAACTTTGAATAGCCTAAGAAAACGAGACAAGTGAAGTGGGCTAATAAAGAGAAAAGATAATACGAGAAAAAAAAACTCTCGGCCTTAAACAAGAAGTCATGAAAGAGAAACCCCTACTGAATGCTGCATCGCACAGTGCATTTGTCATATGACGTCAATCCTGCTAAGGACGTTGTCGAGAATGGAGACAGAGTGCCTTTGACGAGGGAAGGTAGTTCTTTTGAATTCAACCTCACTCACGTACAGTGACCATGAATGCTTGAAGGTGTTCTTACGATTTCATAACTCGTCAAATAGAAAATCATCAACTCACGAGGGATTGAAAAAAAAAAAAAAAACTTCCAATCTAGTACATTCACAGTTCACAACTTGCTAGATTGTGCGATCAATAGATATTCAATTTCATGTGCTTTAACTGCATTTTTGTCGAGATTATAATATCCTTGTGTTGAACTAACACTAACGGCCCGAGCCTTCAAGTTTTGGCAGTTGTTAGTCATCTGATATGCAGGATCTTGCATAGCTGTAGATAACTCAACACGGTCAACATCGCGAGTTTCCGATAGAAATCCTTGGTAACAACACGTGCCAAGGCTGGGGCAGTTAAGAATCGTGAAATGGAAGGAAGCTGAGGCTGCACAGAACTTCTCGTCATTGGGCTTCTCCCCAATCCTGACTATCACTGCCTTGACATCCAAATGATCCACGTGCATGAGCATATACAAGGATGATATAATGCGGGACAACAGCATATTGGCCAGCAGAAATGATCAAAAGGCTAAGGAGCCCAACATAGCTGTCGATCATTACAGGGAGCGAAACAGACTGCCTCAACTCGATGAAATGAAGACGACCAAGAACAGGCAGAGTACCAAACCAATGTTGAAGTCTAGAAACTACACGTCACGACGAGGCGGGATCCAATCAAATGTTGGCAAACAATGACGACGGTCGAATCGTATCATTTGACTGAACATGGGTCATTTCTATCTAAACATATGTTGTGCACATGCATCTGTCCATAACATATCTGCCAGATCATGCATAACATCTTTTTCATGCATGCAGGTACGATCAAAATGAAAATCTTCAGGAAAGTACAAGCACGTCGCTTTCAACCTCACAAATGATCAGAGTGATGGCTTTTGCGGCATGGTACGTGGACGATGTTGGTGGGAGATCTAGGACATGAAGCCGATCACACGTCCCATTTCAAAACAAAAAAAAATCACTCAAACAATCAGTGACCCCTGGGAAGGGCTGGTATCCAAACAAGAACTGAACCTGGGAAGGCATCCAAGCAAACCACAACAAGGTGGTGAGTGAACCTGGGAAGGCATCCAAGCAAACCACGACAAAGTGGTGAGCAAACCTGGGAAGGCATCCAAGCAAACCACGACAAAGTGGTGAGCAAACCTGGGAAGGCATCCAAGCAGACCACGACAAGGTGGTGAGTGAACCTGGGAAGGCATCCAAGCAAACTACAACAAGGGGGTGAGCAAACCTGGGAAGGCATCCAAGCAAAACACAACAAGCTGGTGAGCACCCTGGGAAGGCATCCAAGCAAACTACAACAAGATGGTGAGCACCTGGGGAAGGGCTGATATCCAAACAACTAACACCCTGGGAAGGGCTGAGATCCAAACAATAACACCTTGGGAAGGGCTGATATCCAAACAATAACACCCTGGGAAGGGCTGATATCCAAACAACTAACACCTTGGGAAGGGCTGATATCCAAACAACTAACACCCTGGGAAGGGTTGAGATCCAAACACTAACACCTTGGGAAGGGCTGATATCCAAACAACTAACACCTTGGGAAGGGCTGATATCCAAACAACTAACACCCTGGGAAGGGCTGAGATCCAAACAACTAACACCTTGGGAAGGGCTGAGATCCAAACACTAACACCCTGGGAAGGGCTGAGATCCAAACACTAACACCTTGGGAAGGGCTGATATCCAAACACTAACACCTTGGGAAGGGCTGATATCCAAACAACTAACACCCTGGGAAGGGCTGAGATCCAAACACTAACACCCTGGGAAGGGCTGAGATCCAAACCCTAACACCTTGGGAAGGGCTGATATCCAAACATTAACACCTTGGGAAGGGTTGATATCCAAACAACTAACACCTTGGGAAGGGCTGATATCCAAACAACTAACACCCTGGGAAGGGTTGAGATCCAAACACTAACACCCTGGGAAGGGCTGAGATCCAAACAACTAACCACCCTGGGAAGGGCTGAGATCCAGGACAATCGACCGGCGACGATAACCGGCGATTACGAGATGGGTGACCAGCGACGATACCCGGCCCCGACGAGACAATCGACCGGCGACGATAACCGGCGATTACGAGATGGGTGACCGGCGACGATACCCGGCCCCGACGAGACGATCGACTGGCGACGATAACCGGCGATTACGAGATGGGTGATCGGCGACGATACCCGGCCCCGACGAGACAATTGACCAGCGACGATAACCGGCGATTATGAGATGGATGACCGACGACGAAAACCAACTCCGACAAGATAACCAACCGGCGACGATACCCGGGGGTTACGAGATGGGTGACCGGCGACGATACCCGGGCCCGACGAGACGATCGACCGGCGACGATAACCGGCGATCACGAGATGGGTGACCGGCGACGATTTCCGGCCCCGACGAGACAATCGACCGGCGACGATAACCGGCGATTACGAGATGGATGACCGGCGACGAAAATCGGCTCCGACGAGATGACCAACCGGCGATGATACCCGAGGGTTACGAGATGGGTGACCGGCGACGATACCCGGCCCTGACAAGACGATCGACCGGCGACGATAACCGGCGATTACGAGATGGGTGACCGGCGACGAAACCCGGCCCCGACGAGACGATCATCCGCATTGACACCCTTTTACGAATATTTTGCATCCATTGCATCTTACATTGCATCCTAAGTCATATGTGTTGCATCACGTATGTATTGTCATCCTTGTGCACTGTCATTCATGCATCGAGTGTCTATTCTTTATCCTGTTCATTTCATTTAAACATTTCATAAACATGATAAAGAGGGGCAGCTGTAGACACCCAAATTGTGCACTTCGTATACTAACCCTGACAGGAGGGCAAATTCGGCAAATGAACCGGCCTGTGAGAGCGAGGGATGGAAAAGTACGAACACTCGACGCCACCGCAATGATTTGCAAATCAAAACCAACGTGACAGCAGGGTCGTCCGAAATGAGCATGCCCGATTGATGTGGCACGTCTCCCAGTGATTCCCGGACTGCAAAATACAAGCCTGTCGGCGAAAACTGAGGTCACGACACGAGAATCGAGGCGTGACATAAAAACGAGAAGGTCAAGTCAGCCAGTCGCGGATTGATCTGCGGCCAATAGTGCGCCTTTTGAAAACACGAAACTCGAAACACGGAAACCAGGAAATCAACTGAGTGCAATGGTAGGCGGCCAGCTAGCCGCAGATTAATCTGCGGCCAGCCGTAGATCAATCTGCGGCTGCCCTAGACCAGCCTATTTCAGTTCAGTTTCTTCATTTCATCCAGGAGGTTGAGCAGGCAGAGAGAGAAGAAGAAAAAATCAGGAGCAGCAGCTCGAAAATAGGAACCAAACAGCAGCAAAACAAGAGCAATTAGGAGAGAAAAAGAGTGAAAAGAGTGAGGAATTGTACCAATTTTGTGAGGTTATATCTCATATTTTCTACTCTACTCAATACACAAATTTATCCATATTGTGGGGATTAATTGCAAGGTGAAAAACCCTTTGTTCTTAGCATTGTGTTATACTATTTTGTTAAGTTTTTGGTCATCCGAATTACCTTAAATGTAGTTTTTCTTACATGTTATTGTGAAGACATGGATTAGGGACTATTAGTGAGGGTCTCATCGGAATGAAATTCCCCCTAATAGACCGATGATATCCGTTTGGTGCAAATTTGAGCTATTATGGTAATGTATCATTCGTAGTGTATTTCAATCGTCATTGTAAGATATCCTAGAGTGTTAGGCATCCCGTTGTTGTTTACTTTTGTTATATCCATTTGGTGGTTGTGCAATAAGTTCGGATGTGAGCCTAGGAACGCGACCCCGTGGTCCAAATCCGATGATGGACATTTTTGAATGTATGTAATCGGGTGGATGTATTCGTCATTGTAAATATGTAATCGTCGGGCCTTAAAACGATACCAAGTCGGAGGTCGGGTTTAAGGCCCCGAAATAGTGAAACTTGTGATTGTAGGCGTTTGGGGTTATTTTGATGGCTTACATGCCCATGAATAGCCCCCATTCATTTTAATGTTTGGTTTAATTTGTGACACAAAAATTGATTTCAAGTTAAACGATGAAGATTTCTATAAAATCAATCAAAGTAGGTTATTAGCACCACGAGGCTAAAATTTGGAAATGCTAATGAATGTCGATTTCTATTTAACGAGAAGGAAAAAGAAGGATCGTGTTCAAACGTCACAAGAAGTGGTTTTATGAAAATAAATGGTTGTTTTATTAAACCGTTGTGCATAGGGTTAAAGAGATTCTAGAAGTTGCCCATCATGCTATTTACGAAAGCAACGTATAGATCTTGATTCCTATTTTGACGAAGGTTTAGAAAACTCTTGTTTTTGCCAAAACGACACCTAATGAAAATCTCATAAGTTTTTGACAATTAAAGTCAAACCTTTTTCATAAAGCTTTCTCGTTAAGCCAAATGACATTCAAAAGCATTCTCAAAAGAAACCACGACTTTTCATCAAAACCTAAATGATTTCTAAATGCAAACTCACCACGACATTCACATAGGCGCACACACACACGCGCGCACATACACACACATTCAAGAATTAAAGGATAGGAAAAGCATCAAGATTACGGTAACCGTATTTCACAGAAGTCGGGGGGTGCCTAACACATTCCCCTCGCTTAAGCAAGCCCCCGAACTCTATGAATCTCGGTTTGCAGACCAATTAATTCGGAGTCACATATGAGCCAGGGATGTGTAAAAAAACGAAAACTCGGATGAGTTGGTACATCCATTTCAAATATACCAACTGGCGACTCTGGTTAATTGGCTCATCATAAAAAACGATCTTTCAAAACCCCGTCGACATTAATGCTAACCTCTTCCAAAAAATCACTTAATCGAAAGGCAAAAATTGGAAGACGAAAAAAAAACCGGCGTCGACAACTGGTTCATTGTTCCTTCCCCGCAGGGCTTCTCCTATCAAGTCTACTAGTCATTGAATGGGGTCCGCCTGGTTCCCCTCGTTATAGACTGACTCATCCAACTTGGCGATTCTACGTCTGGGTGGCATTTCTGCATCACAAAGTTTCACTCTCATCATCTAAGTATAAATCTTAGGTATTTCTCAAATGCAAAAATTTAATAACATAGTGATAAAACAAAAACATTTATATTCATATGCCAAGTTGTTACATCACGTTTGACTTCTAGCATACTACTATAAATGTCACCTTTATCCCCTAATATTACAAAAAGTGGGAAAACATCAACATACTACCCCTTAACATCAAAAAGGTTCACATAACGATGCACACATAGACATACTACTACTACTAGACTACTAATTGCTAGGTCTCATCCCAACATTTCGCGCTCCACTACGCTGATGTACTTTTTCTACGTGATATGCGCCACCAAATCCCGGCTCACAGTGTATCGGCTCTGCCCCTGCTCTGCCAGGTAGTGGTACACATCGTCCACTAACCTCTCCATAGCTGTGCGAAAAACATAGCCCATCTTATTTGTCTTCCTTTTCTTGCATCTCACCTCATCCTCTAGGTCGTTAGCTCTATCATTGGCTTCCTCCCACTTCTCCTGGAAGTGGATCCTATCCATCACCTCCATCTCTAACTGTGTGCGAAGGGCTTCCTTCTTTGTCTTCTCAGATAACTCCCTTTGCTCGGACTACTCTAGCTTTCCCACCAATTCTACGTTTCTAGCTACCGAACGGTGAAAAAGGGCTCCCATCTAAATACTGGCTTCCTTGCGATATGCAAGCTCCCTCTCTACCTCCTACATCCTAAGGTTTCTCTGTTGATCTTCCTACTTTAGCTTCTAAAGCTCTACCTCTCTATCTTGGACTTCAGTCTCTAACCCTAAGATCCGTTCTTCGTACTCTCCCAATATGCGATCCTCGATGGGAGTCTCGTCAGAATCTTCCCCAGTCTCTGCTTCCATAGGTTCTTCCTTGGGATCAGACTCTATTTCTATTGGTTCTTCAGGGTCAGACTCCACCTCTTCATACTCCTCATCATCAACAGGGACCACTGTCGTGGTAGGCTCAGCTACTACAAATGCCTCATACACCACGTGTATATTACGTGGCTCCTCCTCGACAATCCAACCATTCCCTCCCACACTTGTCATCCTACAGCCACAAACACAAGACAAAACAACAAACTCCATCAGAAGGTCAAACAAAACATAAGTTCATTGTATGGAATGAAACTATATTTCATAATGCCACTAAGTCTTCACGAAAACTCTATATGAGTTTTATCTCTTCCTAGTTTCTAAATTCTTCTAAGGTTATAGTCTAAGGACTCTAGCTCCTAAGGTTTATAACCTAATGCTTTGATACCAATCCGTGACGCCTCCAAATTCTGATGTCACTGTCTCGAATTTGGTCCATCACGTTCTAACTAAATAGCGACATAAAACTAATACAGCTAAAATTATAGAATAAATTACATTGATTTAATATAATTATTCTCGTCCCAAGGTCTCGCAACCGTTACTACAATACTATCCAAGAGTCTTGATTCAAACTAAAACATAATACTAATACATAATCCATGCCTAAACTTATTACATAACCGAATTAGAAAACTTAAAGCAACATAGTAAATATCTTCTCCTTAAGGAAGAACAAAGCGACTCCGCAGTTTTACCCTTTCCCTTATCCTTGCTTGAAGATTCACCTCACTCTGCCTTAACTGAAAGGTATAAAGAAAGCAAGAATGAGCAACGAATTTGCCCAGCAAGTGATATAATAACAAGGGTAGTCAATTATAAAATTTGAAATCTCGAGGATATAAGGGATAGTTCAAGAATATTATGAAATATCATTCATTTCGAATAGAGTTGCTATGGGCAGAAAATATCAATAAGATTCAAGGTATAATTCTTTCAAAGTTCGAGGTAATGAACACTGAGTAGCCACAAAGGACTAAGAACTCCTGCTAGAATTAACAGTTATTATACTGAAAATCCAATAAAACAAGTACACAGGTGATCAGCCTATAGTACTCCATGTTATGCATAACTTTCACATGCTTATAAGTGCGCACGTCGGTTCCCCGACAATATAATTTCCCCTTTAATGAGGGTTGTTCATCTCAGTAGATAAAAGTCCGCACCAAGATAATTGGTTTGGGTAGCTTTTAAACACATGCATATAAGTCCAGCCGAAACAATGGCGTAGACAACTTACCAACATACACAAGGACATATTGAATCCAACATTTGCAATAAGGTTCAAGGGATATTAATCTCAAACCAACTTCAGAATATGAATGACAATTTATAAAGCATAATAGTCATTCTCACCAGCATATACTTGTACGATAAATGAATGTACAAGTTTAAGAACTTGCTCAATAAAAATAGAGGGTTCAAGTACTTGCCTTTAGCGTAGTCTACGAATTTAAATCTTAATGACACGTTGCAATCCTATTGTATAATAGTTATATATGAGAATTTCATTAGTCATACAAGTTCATAATTCAAATAATTCCACATTATGACTCTACACATATACACACAAGTATAACACATTTTTAGTCCCACCTTAGATGCTAATCCTGACCATAGACCAACGCATCACGTTGTTTGAAATCGTTATCGATCTCGCTTTGAAACACATTTAGAAAACTCGTAAACACTTTTAAATCTTGGTTCTATATAGTCTTAACATGGTCACATAATAGAAGTCTCAGTTTAATCATGTACTAAAGCTTAATGCACACATACTTCACTTTCAGATTAGCAATAAAATAGTCAGAATGCACTGGAGGACGGCATGGCCGCGCTGGAATATAACTAGGGAGTGGTGCGGTCGCGCTGCTCCCTGTTAGCTCCAGTGTAGGCTTGTCTCCTGTATGGTCTTAGCTTAACTTTTATCATACAATGCTATTGATACCTAACACACATACACGTCAGAAGGTATAAACTTTACTTGAATATCTAGCATGTTTGTCCCAAGCCATTTCCAAACATTTCATTCCATTTGAACTTTGTAAAGTAACATGCTTAACAAGTGTATTTCATAAAGGCAAGTCATGACGATTAATATATCACTTGATATTGCTAGGCAAACTATAACATGCATGCTCGTACATATATTACGTTCACACGGTTAGCGTAGTTCATCGCTTGAAAACTTGTTTTAAAGCATACTTGCAATTATGAGAACATGCTTAATCTCACCGGTGAGCATAACGATCATGTCTAGAGCCATATGAAGTCCTATTATACATACTTGTAAGCTTAGAACATCAAAGATACAAAGTTCGTCAGTTTCACTTCCAACACTTCAAGTTTTCCTTTAGAAAGTCGTTAGAACCAAGCTAACACAACTCATATAATGCAAGAGGGCTTTGTATGATAGGTGATACTCATTTACATCCTTATATAAGTTACTTACGTATGCTCATGAAATCAGAATACACATAAGGTTGTTTTCAACAATGTTGGTCTTATAAGTTTTCATGTAAAACTCACACTGACGCAACTAAAGGGAATGTTGTCGAATGTTGAAATCCTATATCAGTAATTCAGAGTTATTAATGACCAAAATCAAAGCAATCAAGCTTGCTTAACATATCAGAACTAACAAAAGTGGAGTTTCCTTCTGGTGCACGGCGCGGCCACGCCTGGTTTTGCCTGGGGAGTAGCGCGGTCGCGCTGCTCCTCGGCAGAACCAGGGAACTCCCTGCATCGGCAAAATTTCCAAAATCAATCTCGAAAATCATATCCACATGCTACTCAAACAACCACATTCCATCTATATCATGTACATAAGCTTAGTTTAACATAATAGCATCAATTACTAACCAACTAACAAGAGATTCATGGCAATTTTCTAAGGATTGAACTTAAGAAATTAAGAACACATTTAAATGGAGTTTTACCTCTTGAAGCTAATTTAATTCTCTGATGCTATCAACCGATACCTCACTTACTCACTCTCCAATGGAACTCAACTCAGATTTCTAGCAACCAAAATGAAGAAGAGAAAGCCGTAATTTATAGAGTTTCTTTTATCCAAAATCAGATTTTGCCCATTGATTCAAACCAATTGAAGAAGGAAAAAGATGAAGGTTAATGAGAAGTTGGTAGTTTACTATTTGAACCACTCCCCCTTTCATCATGAATCTGAGGTTTGTATGGCTGATTTTGAGGAGAATGGAGAAGGGCTAGACTTGTAGCCTTTTGGTGTTTCACGTGAATGAGAATTTGGGCAAGAAGGCGACACTCCTTTTGGGACACAAGAACTCAGACATTGCAATTGAGACTATTAATATACTTGGGTGCTATTGTACACTTAAGTTATAATGTGCATTGAATAGCCTAATGTTACTACCCTGTTATTGAAGTAGGAATACATATGCCCATAATCATATAATCCATGTACATTTATTAGAGTGAAATCTAATTACCTACTAATACACAATTAATTAATATTTATTATTATTTCATTATTCCATAACACATACTATAATTTCAATAAACATTTAAGTATTGAAATAATTATTATCTAACAATTATTAGTTCACTTCAATTATTATCTCATGTAATTAAGATGCACAGTTAATAGTCTACATCACACATTAATATGTCACATAGGATGTTCATACAATTTAAATGTCACACATCTCTTTTATATTACTAAATGAATGCAGAAACTTTATTATAATTAATATACATCTCACCATGCGGTTACGCCTCAAGTAGCATGGCATATAACACTTAAATAATTTAATAGAGATTATTAGTCACACAATAATTAATTAACTAAGATAGCATTAATAAATTCTTTTCTTATTAAATCACTACTTGACAATTAAAACAATAATCACTTTATCACATCACTACCAAAAAGAACATATCACGTATACTCATATTCGAATAAACATTCAGTTTAATAGGAAGGTCAGTATTAATATTATCTAAAATTCTCGAGTATTACAAAAACTCCTTCTTCAATCTCAATTTCTCTCCAGTTTTCTCTCTTTTTCTCTCTGTGTGCTCTAGTTTAGCAAAGTGATACATGAAAACATAACTGATATAATGCGTATATAATAACTGGTAAGCGTAGTTATTAGTTAAGCGTATTATGGCCTCAACTGATCCCAGGTTCTCAAAGCCATGTTTGACTATCCTTTAAAAAGGCTCCTTCCAATTTATTTAATTAACTCACTTATTATATAATTTATTTGTCACACCTTAATTCATCAAATTATTTTATTTAAATTCAATTAAATTAAATCCAAAATCAAATTATCACATAAATAAAATTCTTATTTATTAATTATAACAAATCAATAAATCTTTGATTAATTATTAAATTAATTAGGACAACATTATAATTATTTAATAACTCATTTAATTTAATTATCCCAATTAAATTCACACTTCGAACTATAAAATTATTTCACATTAATTTATTTAATTAAATTAATCTACAATAATTTCATCCAATAATTATTTAACTCAATAAATAAATCAACACAAATATTTATTTAATTCAATAAATATTTAAAGATCAAATACAAAAATCTCGTTCGTTACAATTAATAATTCGAGAGTTCTCAAAGAACTAAAAGGAGAATAATCTCACAGTAATTTTTATTAATCAAAAGTGTCTTACTATTACATAAGCCATGTATTCTATTTATACTAATAGAATAAATCCCTAATTCTAAAAGGAATAAGAAATTCAATTGGAAATTAAATTCTATCTAACAAACTTCCTAGTTATAATAAAATTGAAAAGATCTAGTTAAGAAACATCCTAATTACATTAGAATTGAAATTAATTTTCTAGAATTCAAAAATTCCATAATTGTTGTGTAATTCTTTTCCCTTGTCGCGTTTTGATTTAGCGAATCTGCTGAAATTTCGTGAATGATCCTTGCCGCGTGAAAAATAATATTTTCGTGTGACTTGATTTAATTCCGTGTGAATCAGATTTCCGTGTAATTGCTTAATATGCTATGCATGGCTGCTAACTAAATAATTCCCTGACCCACGTGAATATGCATATATATGCTGCTTATCCTATCAAATTCACAAAGCTGGCCATAATCGTTTGCATGTAATATATTAAGCTTAATATGTGGCCCCATCCTTTTAATTTATTCCCATGCATGTTGAATATTGCATGATGCTAATTTGCATGGATATTTGATGAATATTAAGTTCACCCACGTGATCACATGTTGCCCACTTTCCTTCCTTCCATTTGATATGTTATGTCTAAGTTTAAGGACTTGAAAATTCACCCTTCACTACTTGGAATTAAAGTACTAAAAACTTGGAATCACATCCTCCAAACCGTGGCCCACGTGATATGTAACATTAAATTAGAATTGCTGAATCCATAGGCTACTAGGATGGATTGAATTAGCATTTTGTTGCATGTCCAAGGCCCGCACACAAATTGGCTGGAATATAAATTGTCACATGAACTGATTAGGATTAGCCTTAAATTGAGCCCCATTTTAAGCATCCTTAAATACATTTCAACCCAATTGCTTAAAATTATTTGTTGAACTCCTAGAACTTGAGTTGAGTTATTAATGTTTGATGCGAGCCTGATTAGGATCGTATTATTCCCCTCCTCTTGAAAAGGATTTGTCCTCAAATCTAGCATCCTCTACTCTTGAAAAGGATGTGTCCACAAATCTGACCCTACATAAAAACGAACTAAGTCAGTATCACTAAACAAAACATAACCACAAGTCTCATCGGGCAAATTAAACATATAGGCAATATCAACAACGCAAGTAAAAATTTGAAAAGTTCCAACTCCTCATGGATCAAAATTTAATATGTAGAACTCTTCACGTCGCATATCCATCCTTTAACGAATCCCTGGATCAAAAATCAATGTGATGATCTCATCCATTCTCAAATACTCCCAATGACGAATTTCCGGATCAAAAGTGAACCTTATGATCTCGGTCATTCGCACTAATAACCATTCCATTGCACCTGGATCAAATAACAATCTTTGAAACTTCTCAATCGCAGATGCAACACTCTTGAATTCCTGGATTAAACACAAAACAAATACAATCAACATGTATCTTTTGTCTAATCACGGAAAACTCAAGAAACTCAAATTCACAAGCATAGTCTACTAGAACAGAATTCAAAACACTTCCTTGTAGACTATCAATGCATTGCTCGAATTGTTTTGCCCAACGAATCTTACTTTTCTCCTCGACAAGTAAGAACCCATCCCAAATCTACAAAACAAACTTAACCTTTCCCCTTCCATCGATATTAACACATTCAAAATAAGTAATCGCATCAATGGAATAAAAAGGACAC
This sequence comes from Aralia elata, assembly GCA_034770075.1. Taxonomy (NCBI): domain Eukaryota; kingdom Viridiplantae; phylum Streptophyta; class Magnoliopsida; order Apiales; family Araliaceae; genus Aralia; species Aralia elata. Next base: position 36,181,352 of record CM068382.1, read on the forward strand.
ATCTACCCTCACAAAATAAAAACTTAATAGCATAATTACGATGGTCACACTCAAACTCAATTAATGCTAAAGAATTTTTAAAAGTGTTGACAAAAATAGGAATACCATCAAAATAGACATTAACACATTTTCCCTTGAAAGAATGCAAAATATGATTTAATACGAAAACATCTATTGCACTAGCTAACCCGAATGATTTAACTAGACACACATGTAAACCATATCTCAATCCAATATGATGATAAACATTTTTCAAATCAATTTCAAATGATAGCAAATCATGTAATGAAGATTGCTGTAATGAAATGACATGATCACTACCATTATCAATTAACAACAAATCATGTAAAGATCGAACAACATGAAAACCTAACTCAACATATGGATAAGAAACCCTAGATTGACTTTCATGCAAATAAAGACATTGAAAACAAGAATAGACAACATGATCATAAACTAACTCAACAAATATCAAATAACCTCTGTAGTTTATGATAAAGATGATTCTACTATCAAAATAGCTAACAAAAAATTTATGCATGGAAGCATGTAAAACATGTTTTAAATAACTCATGAAAATACTAGATGCATCAGCTAATCTAACAGAAATAACTATCCATCTATACAAGTCACATGTAGACACAATTTCATCACATTCTCTCATGCTAAATTGAATAGGCATTGTCAACACATGTTCATCAAGAAATATAGATAAAACACAAGTATTATGTAATTTATCAAACATATTATCTAAGCAAAGAAAATAATAACGATACTTGTTTACCAATTCTAAATCATTGCACAAGCTCGACATCTTACCCCACTTAGGTAGTATGATCTCATGAATAGCATATAGACTCATGTCTTCATCCACTATACCCGCTTTGATGAAGAGGGCCTCCATCAATTCTCCAACCTGCCTTTGTAACTCCGTCGTCTCCTCGAGAATACTAAAAATTGATCGGTATGGAATAATAACTCGGGGTATATCATCAACAACCTATATAAGAGAAATAACAGAACTAGACAAAACAGAGTTAATCGCATTAGTATTCAAAAGCGTCTCCTTGTACGAATGTACATTCATCGGCTTTTCAAAACACAATTCGCTTTTCAACTCACTCTATTTTTCATAGTCACGTATTTCTTCTCTCTCTTCTTTTTGCGCACTCTCTTGTTTGTTTTTCTCTCGTTTATTTTCATTCTCGTTGTTCTCAATCTCTCTCTTGTTTTCTTCCTCACTCTTTTCAAATTTTTCTTTTTCACACACAATCTTTCTTTCACTTTCTTTTTGTCATTCATTTTCTTTCTTTTGATTTTCACATATATTTTCTTTCTTTGAATCATGGACTTCATCTTGCACACTGGAATCTAACAACTCTCCTTAGACGGCATATTCTTTTTCATATTCCATCGCCCCCAGCTAAGTTTGCTCCTTTTGTGCCTGTTGAGCATTTTGTAGCTGCATCAAACAATCTTCCCACGTCTTACTAAATGAACCCATGATTTCTTCTTTTATCTCCTTAGTAAATAATGGTTCCCTATACACCTTAGGAGTTTCTCGTGGCTGTCTCGATGCGAATCTCTATGCCTATGATCCTCCCTTTCATCATCCCAAGTTGATCGCCTTGAAGGTTACTCAACATATCTTGGAGTTGCATACTCATTCCTCCTATTAAGTTGTACTGGAATAAACAGCTTTCTCATCACAGTTTTTAATTCTGCCCATGTCTCGATCGGACGCTCTTAATATCTTTCCCTACTAAGCACAAATCGATCCCACTATATAGCTGCATAATAAGAAAAATCTAGAATCGAATGTTTGACCTTCCTACACTTGGAATAATCATGGTAGTCAAACTCTCTCTCCTTCCGTTTCTCCTATTTCAAATAAGCATCTGGATCATTCTTGCCTTAGAAAGTATTCTTTCGAGACCCATAAGAACTTTTATAACCATAATCACACATATTTGCTGCAAAACAAAGGTTAGTAGATAAAAAACAATTCCTCACACCCTCCCTTATGTGTTTCACTCAAACAATGTATCACTCAATTATGAAATCACTCTTGTACCGCTCAATAGGCTTTTACCCTCAATTGATCTCACACTCTTGTCTTTTACCACTCTATATTCCCTCTAATAGGTTCTTTTTGAATTCACCAAACAATATCACAGTTTACGATTTAATTCAAAAATAACTTGTCACAAAACAAAATATAGAAGGTATGACGTATGATAACCAATAAAATTCACAATCGCCAAATTACGCCATTCTCGAATGAAGTCTTCAATAATCACGAAACTTATGAAACCCAAGCAATTGAAACAAATAATGATTTTCTTCTTCTTCTTCTTTTGACTAACTCACAAATTTTCCTTCTCTTTTTTTGTACTCCTTTTTTTTGTACTCTCTTTTTTTGTCTCACGATTTTTATTTTTTTTTACTCAACAATTCAAACACGAAATAAAGATAAATAACTCACTAGAAAGGCTTAGCTCTGATACCAAATGATAGGCTCTACGACACGCTTGCATGAGGTGGTTGTCGCCCGGATCGTTTCTAGTAAAGTTGTTTGGTGGAACACTCTCGACACCTTAACCCAACATCTATATTGAGACGAGAACCTTGGTACAATCGATAGCACAAGAAAGTTGCATTGAATAGAACATCAATGATACATTGACCCATCGCTTACATGTAAGCGATAACCTTTGTACAATTAATGATTGATGCAGTAAAATACGCCACACACAACTATGTATTGTTGTAGGATAAGTCAATTGAACATTCATAGACAAATCATTAATAATTCGAGAATTCTCAAAGAACGAAACGGAGAATAATCTCAAAGTAATTTTTATTAATCAAAAGTGTTTTACTATTACATAAGTCATGTATTCTATTTATACTAATAGAATAAATCCCTAATTCTAAAAGGAATAAGAAATTCAATTGGAAATTAAATTCTATCTAACAAACTTCCTAATTATAATAAAATTGAAAAGATCTAGTTAAGAAAAATCCTAATTACATTATAATTGAAACTAATTTTCTAGAATTCAAAATTTTCATAATTGTCATGTAATTCTTTTCCCTTGCCGCATTTTGATTTAGCGAATCTGCTGAAATTTCGTGAATGATCCTTGTCGCGTGAAAAATAAGATTTCTGTGTGACTTGATTTAATTTCTGTGTGAATCAGATTTCCGTGTAATTGCTTAATATGCTATGCATGGCTGCTAACTAAATAATTCCCTGACCCACATGAATATGCATATATATGTTGCTTATCCCATCAAATTCTCAAAGTTGCCCATAATCCTTTGCATGTAATATATTAAGCTTAATATGTGGCCCCATCCTTTTAATTTATTCTAATGCATGCTGAATATTACATGGTGCTAATTTGCATGGATATTTGATGAATATTAAGTTCACCCACATGATCACATGCTGCCCACTTTCCTTCCTTCCACTTGATATGTTATGTCAAGTTTAAGGACTTGAAAATTCACCCTTCACTACTTGGAATTAAAGTACTAAAAACTTGGAATCACATCCTCCAAACCGTGGCCCACGTGATATGTAACATTAAATTAGAATTGCTGAATCCATAGGATGTTATGATGGATTGAATTAGCATTTTGTTGCATGTCCGAGGCCCGCACGCGAATTGGCTGGAATATAAATTGTCACATGAACTTATTAGGATTAGCCTTGAATTGAGCCCCATTTTAAGCATCCTTAAATACATTTCAACTCAATTGCTTAAAATTATTTGTTGAACTCCTAAGACTTGAGTTAAATTATTAATGTTTGATGCGAGCCTGATCAGGATCGTATCACTAAGAAATAGTGTTGTGTCTACTCTTCCTCTAGTGAATCCTTTTTCAATAAGAAAAGCAATTAAAGTCTCATAACATACACTAGGTGCTTATTTTAAATCATATAAAATCTTATCTAGTCTGCACACATTGTTAGGATGAGTTGGATCAACAAAACCTAGAGGTTATTCTACATAAACCTCTTCTTGAATTTCTCCATTGAGAAATGCACTCTTGACATCCATTTGAAAGACTTTAAACTTCATATGGGGTGCATAGGCAAGGAACATCCTGATAACTTCAACACTAGCAACTGGTGCAAAGGTCTTATCATAGTCAATTCCTTCTTCTTGAGAATATCCCATGGAAACTAATTTGGCCTTGTTCTTTGTGATCACACCATCTTTATACATCATGTTTCTGAACACCCATTTTATGTCAATGACTGGATGATCCTTTAGTCTTAAAACTAATATCCAGACTTTACTTCTTTCAAACTAGTTCAATTCTTCTTGCATTGCTTCAATCCAGCTTGAATCTTGAAGAGTCTCATCAATTTGATTAGGTTCCATTTGAGATAAAAAAAATTAAAAAAAATAATATAAAAAAAACTCTAATAGAAGCATTCATTTTGAGTTGCAAACCTTATTCTGACTCTTGCATTTGGATCACCAATAATTAGATCTTGTGTGTGATCTTTTGCCTATCGTTTTCCTATTGTAACATTAGTCCTTGTACCTTTTTGTCTGAGATTTTCTAGATTAGGTTCAGCAGGCTCTGGTGTAAAACGATCTTTAACTTGTAGAGTTCTAAGTTTTGGAACTACTGGCTCTACGATCTCTTTATTTTGTTCTACGATCTCTGGATTGTTGATCGTAGGCTTTTCCTACTCTATGTTTTTATGTTCCTGGTCTACCAATTCATCAAAAATAATAGCCTTACTTGGCTCTACAATGTTAGTTTCATCAAAAGTAACATGAATTAAAACTTTAAAATTTAACAATCTTTTAATAAATACCCTATATGCTTTACTATCAGTTGAGTAACCAAGTAAAATACTTTCATCTGACTTAGGTTAAAATTTAGTCAGGTACCTTTTTCCATTGTTTAGTATATATCAAACACAGCCAAAAATGTGAAAGTAACAAATATTAGGCTTCCTTCCTTTTTATGGCTCGTAGGTTGTCTTCTTATAAGTAGAATGAATGAGAGATCTGTTCTGAGTATAGCATGCAGTGTTACCAACTTCAATCCAAAAGTATTATGCAATTTTACAGCTGCTAGAAGTCTCATTCCTGCTTTGATGAGAGTTATTTTCTTCCTTTCAGCAACACCATTTTGCTAGGGAGTTCTTGAAAGTAGTATGCCCTCAAGCCAATCACATTAGATGTGATAAGCATTTACTTTGTAATCTTGTTAATTTATTAATAAAAAAATTTATTTAATTAAAGGCATATTTTATCTATGTTTAATTAGTTAAATTAAATAAATGTGATAAACCCATAGTTTCGGAGCAATGCTTTTAGAATCATGATGATGATCATGTTAATAAGATCTAAATTCTAGATAGCTCAAAACTAAAATGTTCCTAATCGTTGGATCACTAATGTGGGGTTACTGATTCCTGATAGATTAGTACATACTATGCTTGCTCTGTTGAAGAGGATGATTGATCTCATAATCATTTGTGTGGAGACACTAAAACAAGTATGTAGATGCTTATTGGAGAATAAGTTCACTTGTGACACCCCCAAATCCGGGTACCTTCAAACCCGGGTCTAGTGCTACACAGTACTACTTCATCACACTCATCTATATATGTAATCTTAATGACATGAATGTAATTAACTATATTATTACAAACATATCTGTTCCATACCCAGGTTCTAAGACCATTACATGTTCAAAACATAATAATATTATCCTACATAATAGTACTATGCTATTACACATTCTTCTATTCATTCATCTTTTTCTTTCCCTTGTCCTTACTGGATCCTTCTGCCCGCTTGGGTTTAGCTGAAAGTTATTTAATTTAAAGTAACGATAAGCATTTTATAGCTCAACAAGTATAATAATTAAACAACAACAAAATCAGGAATCATGATATTTAACTTTAACAACTGAACAATAGTTGTAAATATTCCGAATAAACAGGAATAATACTTTACTTACGTTTTAAAACATTTTTCGTTTTGAAATGATATACTGCACCTTCGTGCTGAGCGGTCAAAAGAACAAAACTTTCTTTTCATTCATAAAGGGGCTTCTCAGCATTTTAACTATAAACTCGGTATCACTTACGAGCACATCTAGGGGATCAGCCTATAGTATTCTATGTTGATCAACACTACATCCAAACGACATTGCGTTTAATTTTGACACCTTGTGTGTCAGCCGAAATATTCAACTAAGAATTATCCCTATTGAAAGGGTTTGTTCATTTCTAGAATTACCTTAAATCTGCACCAAACAAATTGGTTTGGAAAGCGCTATTTAACATCAATAATATTTTATAAATTCAATAACCAATCGATAAAACACTTTAACATTCGTCTAGCCAAAACAAATGGCATTGACATATTTCTCAAGAATTTCATGCATATCTGAACTTTAAAGCTTTAACAATTTATGTTATAGCATAACTTGAATACTGGTACAAATACTAAAGAATTTGCATAAGAATGGAATTCACACAATCTTTAAGGTATTGTGGAATTTTAGACATAATTACATCACATAACATTCATAAGACAATAATCAAATTAAGTTAGAAAACTTGCCTTAGCGTCTTCTAAGAGTTTACGCTAATTCGCCTTTCAGTGGACGACACAATTAAATTTATATTCACATACCAATTAGACACATAATTGATGTCAAACAATTGGTTTAGATTAACCCTTACTAATGTTTTTTGATATTAGAAACTTAGTATTAAATTTTATTTTTAAGACTTGGCAAGGCATCACATAATTTGCATAATGCTCGTCTAACATGCCTATGCAAACGCCCAAAGCCCGAGCGCATAGCAGCTCTTTATTAGGCTTGGAACAAGAGCGGTGCTACGGCGCCCATTTCTAGTTCATTTTCGGTGCTGCGGCACCCACTGCCCAGGGACGGGACTCTAAAAGCGGCACTGCGGCGCCAACTTTTACACTGCTAGCGTCGCTACGAAGCCATTCATAAATTCTACCCAGATTCTTCATGCAGTGCTGCGGTGCCCCCATTTACACTATGAGCGGCGCTGCGACGCAGGCAATCTGGGACCAAATTTTCATTTTTTTGAAATTTTGTTTCCGTCTAATTCGCTTCTGAATGTCATAACTTCCTCATTCGTTATCGGAATGAGTCTGTTTTTGAGCCTACGGCTCACATTTTTCATGAACTACAATACCGTCAAAAAATTATAATTATCTGGAAGCGTTACTTAACCATAAACCTAGCACGAAAGTCGTATTGAGCAAGGGTTTTCCATCGATTGATGTCTTTTACTAAACTTTTTGCCATAACTTCGTCGTAGCATATTTTTACTCTGTTCCAATTGAAACATTTTAACAACTTACATACGTATATTTCCTTCTTCTTAGACTTTACAAACTAACATACGAACAATGGTTTAAAATTTGTCCATCAACAACATTTAATATGATTTTCATACTTTCTTGGTTTAGTTCTCTATTTCAATTATGATTTCGCTTAGCATGCATATTAGGGTTATTTAGTCCACTAACATCCATCATCCTTATATCTTCGGATCATACACAATCCCCATTACTCAATAACCACCAACAATGCACTTCATAACAAATCTATAAAGCATTTAAGGGGGTTTTAGGGATTTTCCTTTGGTGTTCTTGGTTTAAGCTTGAAGAAGATGATTAATTAATTGGCTAGCTTTTTCCTCCTCTTCCTTCTTTAATCCGAGCCTCTCACTTCTCTTTCAATTTATGAAGAGTTTATTCTATTGCTTTTGGTGAATTGGTAAGGATTTAAAAAAGAAGAGGTTGCTATTTATAAGCTTGGCAAGGCTTAGGGCATTTTGGTCATTTGGCTAACTTAACCACCAATTAATTACCATGGTTAAGTGGTGGGAGATGGGATAGGTAGCTTCCTTAGGAAGCTTTCACTTCCCATTGGTCCATTCCTTTTCACTTGGATTTAGTTAGGACTTAGTCACCCTAACTTGGTCTTCTTTACTTAGTTAGGTTACTTTAACGATTTAGTTAGCCGCAATGTTTAACTTTGACTTTTCGTATTCCTACCGTATAATTTTCATATTATACACGTATTATTCTCGTATTCTACTCGTATAATTATTCATATTATATGCGTATTGTTCTCGTATTCTACTCATATAATAATTCGTATTATACTCGTATTATTCTCGAAAATTCAGTCGACAAGCCGAAAAACCGTGAAATTCGTTTTTGAATTTTATTAGATATTACATCTCGTGACTTCATATAAACACTATAACATCTTTCAAAAAATTGAAAAAATGTAAAGGCGTTTGTTTTTATAGCGAATAGTGTTTTTTGTATTTTTCTCAAAAAAATTTTATTTTCGTTTTTGAATCCCTAATTCAATAATTCTTACACGTAAACACCATCTTAGGTCATAATACGACCTTTAAGCATATAACATAGAATAATATTCATAAAACTTCATTTTATTTAATAATATTTACAAACCCTAGTTATAAGACTAAGTTCGATTTCTCGATCGTTACATCACTGAACGTGATTCGCTTAAAGGAACCCTAATGGAGTTTTACTTGCCTGATAATGGGAGTTCCTATAGTGATAGTTGTATAAGTTATCCTTGGACTTGAGATCATCATAGTACCTTGTGTATTCTGAATTACATTGTCATATTTCTTAATACTTTAGAGTATATCATAGGGTAAGTTCGGGTATAATAAAGAGTCCATGGAGGTAGGTGAATGATCAACAAAGGATCTACCACTTCTAGTAAAGGGAGAGAATGTCCTATGCGATTCGATAAATGATAACTGAGAAATCCTTCCCCAACTCCTAAAAGGTTTAGGAGAGAGAGTTAGTCTATAAATAAGGAGAGTCTTATTGTGGGATAGACTAATGAATCTAATGCTATTTTGCAAGTATTCTCTAATACCTAAAGAGTTAGGAGAAAGAAAACTAGGATTAGACACCCAAGGTCTAGTAGAACCTAAATTCATCTTCTTCAATCAATATTCTCTTGGTGGATCACCTCTTGGGCGTTGTATACTATCATAACGAACGTTTGTTTTGAGGAATTGGAGAAGAACGTGAATGATTGAGGGAGGTGAACTTGTAGTTGTTCAAAGGTTGAATCTACATAGGTATAATCCCTTCTTGTTTATCTTGAATTAATAATATCGCATAAGGTGATTCCTAGGATTGCAAAAAAAAAAAATTCGATTTATGTCATGCTTCCGCTGTTTTACAATAGGATTGTATGTATGTTCTTGTTTTTACAAACTTCCAGTGGCATCAGAGTCATCCTTATGTGAATTATTAATTGTTTTGATTTGATGTATATGTTGATATGTGTTTAGAATAATTTATTTGGGCATGTTTGTTGGTATGAAATAATGTTTTTGGAGAAAAATAAGAAAAATCGCGATTTGGAAACGCACAGTGTTGGGCGTCTGCCCTAGCAGCACAGCAGCGCATCTGTCTCAAGTGCAACAGCGCACCTGCCTCACGCGCAGCATCTCTTCAGCGCAGAAGCACAAGGCTCTTATGCGCAGCAGCGCTCAAGAGCAGCAGCGCAAGCCCTTCATGCACCGCAATGCTTGATGGTCAGAATGTCTATTTTTAAAAAAAAAATTAAGTTAAAATAAAGTAGTTTATTTTAATTTGGAATTGGATTCCATGTTAATTAAAATAAAGGAGTTTATTTTGATTTAGAATTTGAATAAAAATAACTTGCTTAAAAATAAAGGAGTTTATTTTTATTCAAAATTGGATAAATTAAAATAAAAGTTTATTTTGATTTAGAATTGGATTAAAATAAATTTGTGTATTTTGATTAAAAATTGGATTTCATAATAACTAATTGGAATTGAAATTGGATTCTGTGCTAAACAAATTGGAGTTGAAATTGGATTTCATGCAAACTAATTTGATTTGGTATTGGATTTCATACTAACTAATATTGCCCATTAAATTATATCAATATATATATTGAATGGTTTATTTTCATTGGATGATTATATTATGATACATATGATGACATTTATGATTAATCTTTTATTGATATATATGAAAATAAAGGGGATAATTATGGACCATTGACCCATGAGATTGGATTTAATTTTGGTGGATGCTTGAATGAATGAAGTTTTTATAAATGGGGTCTGCGTACCTCGCCTATCTAATTTTCTAATGTAAATTCTATCTCCCTCCTATGTACTTTCCCTTGACTGCTGATCAAGGTTTCTGTTTTATTAAAAATAGTTTATAATAGGATTTTATAGAATTACTCAAGAAATTAGAGCTAAAGAGCAGGAGCATTGAAGACCCATTTGTATTGGAGCCCGGGTTGAATGTTATAGTTATATTCAAATTTATTCTTGTACCCTAGGTTTGACCTTTTGGTTCACTCAGTGGCTCGAATGAATCAAACTAGAATTAAGTTCATAATCATCCCAGGTATAATATAGTATTCTATATGTGCATGCTAGATTATACATATTAATATATTATTATATATGGTGATGTGTGTTTAATATGACTCGTATTTATATATATATATATATATATATATATATATATATTTATATGTGCGCTAAACAAGATAAGACAATTAATATAAATCCCTCAAGGAAAAATATTAAGTTTATTACGTTCAAAGACATTTAGAATGTCGGACGTAGCCTTCTAGCATGATAAAGTAATAGAGTATTAAATATTTAATATAGTTTGTTGTGCACAAACAAGGCTCAAATTAAGTATTTAAGATGTTGGCTTCATTACGTTAGATGTTTATAAGGAATTGAACGATACCGTTTTGTTGTGCACACACAAGGACTGTATTTTTCTCTTCACTTATATGGAAATATTAGTACTGACTTAACTTTGATTATTTTAGTTCGGATGTGCACACACTTAACCATTATAATTTTTGAGAAAAAACTAAAAGGAGTTATATGGTGATGTAATTGACAAAAGTTGTCTACCTATTAAATAAATCTATAGTTTGTTATGCACACACAAGGCTAGAAATTTATGGCAATAGGATCCTTTCTCACTAAGCGAATTTTACAAAGTCGTTTAAACAAGATCTGTTGAACTATATATAGAGGGTCATATAGTTTGTAGAAAATAGTGGGAGACACCATTTAAATAAAGACCTAAATTAATAAAATGAATGCATGCTAATGTTGTTAAATTACAAATTCATTTACAGAATTTTACAATGTCTAATTCACTATCACTATGGAGCATATTGCATATCAATAAGTTAACCGGACCTAATTATACGGATTGGTTAAGGAATTTGAGAATAGTTCTCACGGCTGAAAAGTTATCTTATATCCTTAATTCGCTTGTCCCTGCAACAGTTGCAGATAATGCCTCTGAGGAAGATATTATTATTTTTAGAAAATGGCAAGATGATGTACAGTGGGCAAAGTGCATCATATTGACATCTATGAGTAACGAGTTACAGCATCAACACGAGAAAAATGGATGCGCTTACTATATTGTTGCACCTTCAAGATTTGTTTAGTGAGCAGAGTAGGTCTTACAGATATCAGATATCTAAGAAACTCTTCCGATCTAGAATGACCGATGATACTACAGTACAGACACACGTCCTTAAGATTAGCAATCTGATTGAACAACTGTGACCACTGGGTTTTATTATGGATGGAGAGTTGAGCCAAGATTTGATCTTGTAGTCACTCCCGGACATCAAATGAGATTCCTTGCAAGGATAGTTATGCAAGGTAATTATGCGGGCCTTACTAGCTTTGCCTGCTTGGTTGTACAACTACTAAAGCAAGGCTATTTTGCTATTCTATAGCTTGAAAATTGCTCCTAAAGTTAACTACTAGCAAGAGCTATGCTCATTTTAGGGCCTAGAAAAGAGGAAGCAGATCCCCTTTGACAGTAGCATGGAGTTAAGTTTTTAAGTATTAGCTTGAAATATAGTACAAATACATGTAAAGGACATAATATCAGGTCTACTAGCTGTAAGATATAGGAGATAACCAATCATACCTCCGTATTAAGTTATATCGACACTTTTGTCTTGTTCATCTTTATCTAGCTTAGTTGCAGTAGTTATTGGAGTTTTCATAGGGCTAGCTGATTCCATGTCATACTTTTTGAGTAAATCTTTAATGTACTTAGTTTTGTTGATGAATATTTATTCATCAGTTTGCTTCACTTGAAGTCCAATGAAGAAATTCGCTCTCCCATCATACTCGTCTTAAACTTGCTCTGTATAAGCGCGTCAAATATCTCACATAGCTTTTCATCAGTAAAACCAAATATAATATCATCCACATAAATCTGTACTAACAATGTTTTATCCTTATGCTTCCTAAGAAATAATGTTATGTCTACTCTACCTCTAGTAAATCCTTTTTCAGTAAGAAATGTAGTTAAAGTGTCATACTATGCCCTAAGTTTTTGTTTTAAATCATATAGAGCTTTATCTAATCTAAACACATAATTAGGATGAGTTGGATCAACAAAACCTAGAGGTTGTTCTACACAAATCTCTTCTTGAAGTTCCCCATTGAGAAATGCACTCTTGATATCCATTTGAAAGATTTTGGACTTCATGTGGGCTGTATAGGAAAAGAACATCCTGATAGCTTCAAGTCTGACAACTGGTGCAAAGGTTAGATCATAGGCAATTCCTTCTTCTTGAGAATATTATTTGGCAACTAATCTGACCTTGTTCCTTGTGATCATACCATCTTCATCCATTATGTTTCTGAACACCCATTTTGTGCCAATGACTGGATTATCCTTTGGTCTTGAAACTAATCTCCAGACTTTAATTCTTTAAATTGGTCCAATTCTTCTTGCATTGCTTCAATCTAGCTTGAATCTTGAAGAGCCTCATCAATTTGCTGTGGATCTATTTGAGATGGAAAACTCAAATAGAGGCATTCATTTTGAGTTATAGACCTTATTCTGACTCTTACATTTAAATCACCAATGATAAGATCTTGTGTATAATCTTTTGCCCATCTTCTCCTAGTTAGAACATCAGTCTTTGTGCCTGTGATGCCCCCAAATCCGGGTTACCTTATCCTCGAATTTGGTGCATCACTGTGGAACTCATACGTTATTCTAACAATAACTTAATGCGGAAAATAAAATATTTACGTTAATTTAACATAAATATTCTCATCCCAAGTCTCAAAACCATAACTAAATCATCACATAACTAGTACACAAAGACTAAAACAAAATACTAATAAGTCTGAATACATAACACAACTTAGAATATAATCTTAACAAGTCTTAACATAAGACAAGAACAACAACATAGTAGGACAAGCTATTCTGTAGCTTTGCCTTTGCCCTTAGCCTTTTCCAAGCTCTCGCCACGTTCTGTAACAACTGTAATGTTTAAGGAAAGCAAGGGAGAGCAACAAATTTACCGAGCAAGTATAATAACAATAAAGGTAAATAATCATAAATAAGGTTTTGCAATCTCAAGGGTTTCGGCGAATATTGAATAACTCGGGAAACGAATATACAGATTGTGAATAAGGTCAGTTTCCATAGTTTCAAGTCAATTCTTTACTATCAACGATGAGTCATTATGGACTTAAGAATAATTCAAAGATTTTCACTATTTCAAGTCAATGAATCATTCGATACCGAGTGGCCACTAAGGACCAAAAACGTCTACTAGAATTACCAGTATTACACTGATAACCCAAAAACAGGTACAATAGGTGATCAGCCTAAAATACCCGACGTTATGCATAACCCTCAAATTTGTTGTTCGTACGCGTGTCAGTCCCCCGACAAAATATAATTCCCCTTTTATGAGGGTTGTTCATCTCAGCAGACATAAAAGATCGCACCAAAGCAATTGTTTTGGATCGCTTTCTAAATCATGAATATTAGTCTAGCCGAATCAAATGGCATCGACGCTCTTTATAAACAGTTCATGCATAATTTGAACTCAAAAGCTTTAACAGTTTATGTCACAACATATCTTGAATACTTGAGCAAATACTAAAAGATTGACATAAGCATGGAAACTTTCAATAGAATAGATTACTTGCTTGATAAATAAATTGAGTTAAGTTAAAGAAAACTTGCATAATCATAGGAAACTCGCACAATATATAAAAGTTGTACAGGTTATGAAACTTGCAAAATATAGAAATCTTGTCCAATGTCAAATTAAATAAGAGTTAGAACTTACTCAATAATTAAATAGAGTAGGGTAAGAAACTTGCCTCTTTCGTTGATTAGGCTTAACGTAAATTGTTCTTCAAATATCCTCCACAATGTAGTACATATTCACACATCAATTAGTCACATAAGGGATACCAAATATTAGTTTATACTACTCTATAATGTTTCACTCTTATTAGAAACAAAATATTAAACAAGGTTATACAATCTAGTTACGGCGTTATGACGCTTGCACGTCCGTACGCCAACCTTGTCTACTCAAATGCCCAAGTGACACGCATTTGCATACGCCTAGCACGCCCATTCGATTTATCTAATACCAATTGGTTAATGTTAAACATCATTATAAATCATAATGTTCATGTTTTAAAACCTAGAACACCATCCTATAACGTCGAAAGCATTACACATTGCATACACGCATGACCAGCAGCCTCCGATTGCCTCTAAATGCACAACAGTCCTAAAAATGGCCAATTTAGAAATTGTTCCCGACCTCAAATCTCAAAACTTCTTAAATGAAAGTTGTAGGTCTATTCTTCCTCGTTCCGGATTGAATCATCTCAATCCGAGTTTGTATGAGAAAGCTATGCCTATTTTAGTAAAGGACGTCAAAATTGACTTTCACCACCTGAGGCCTAGCACCCCGGCGCTAAAACTAAGCCTAATATCAGCGCCCCAGCACTGCGATCCAGGAAATTATGGTGCTCATTTGCCCAGCTTCGCGATTTTTGTTATTCCTGACCCATCTTGCTTCTAACCACCATAACTCATTCTATAGACGTCCAAATGAGTCCATTTCAGACTCTATGGACTCTTAAGACATAGAGCTACAACATATCAAAAATTTACAAACACCTATTAATATTAACATGCTCAAATCCTTGACCAAAACTCAAGTTCATACTCTGTTTTTTGGTATTCTTGACATATCTTGATTCAAATCATCATATCTCCCTCATTCGTGAACGAAATGAGGCGATTCTAAAGTATATGGCTTCGTAACTCAGAGAACTAAATAACCTCAGAAGTTCATAATTTAATACACAACACATCAATACCAGAAATCGGCACAATAACCATTCTTCATTTTCTAAACACATTTTACCAAAACTCTTACTACAAATTCATTTTAAGACATTTTTACTCCTTTCCAACTGGGTTATTCTCATAACCCATGGAAGTATAACATTATAGCATTATCCAAAATTATCAAACATGAAAAATAACTACAATGGTCCTCTAAATTCGTCCAAAATAGTTCATAGTCTATTTTTACCTATTTTCTTCCTCCTTATGCAAAGGTACGGGTTTCTTTCATGTTTGTTCCACTTTGATGTTGTTAGGAAGGTTTTTAAGGTCTTAAGAACATCCTTAGTCATCCATGAACAACCAACAACAACCAAAACAACAACAAATCCAATCACCAAGCAAACAAGCAAGAAAATAAGAAAACTTGAAAACTTAGAAGAAATGAGTTTGGATATGCTATTTACCTCTTAGATTCTCCTTCTAGTTTGCTAAATGGTTATTAGAGATTTGCTAAAAATCTTTCTTCTTCCTTCTTGGGTTCTCCCGTAGCCTCCCTTCAAGATTAGCTCACACTCACTTCTTTCTCTCTCTAGAACCTTTGGAGGTTGAAGATGAAGATGGTGAAGATGCTTAGCTTTTTATTCCTTCTCCTCCCTAGCTGGTGCAGAGGT
Organism: Aralia elata; assembly: GCA_034770075.1. Classification (NCBI taxonomy): domain Eukaryota; kingdom Viridiplantae; phylum Streptophyta; class Magnoliopsida; order Apiales; family Araliaceae; genus Aralia; species Aralia elata. Next base: position 36,197,280 of record CM068382.1, read on the forward strand.
CTCACTCTTCCTACCCCTTCTTAGCTCTCACCCAAACACTTTCTCTCTCTAGCTTGTTTCTTCCAAACTCTTTCTCTCTATCTATTTGCTCTCCTCTTTCTTAGAAATTATGCATAAAATGAAATGGTAAAGACTGAAAATGGAGAGTAGAGGAATGAGTTGTTTGGGTCTTCTAAGTATCTTGGAAGAGATGGGAGGAATATTGGAGAGCTCAAGACATTTGTCTAGGTTGGGCAATTAAATATTTGGCATGCATAAGCTTGGGAAATGAATACCCCAACACTTGGTTCCCTCCCTCCCCAACCGTGTACCCCCTCCCTTATACCAAAATGCTGATTTTTAAGCTCATTTACCACATGGGTCATGGGTCTTGGGTCACCCTTAAAATCTCTTGGGCTTCTAATTAAATCACCATTGAGCTTCTAATTTGATTCCCATTGGGCTCCCATAAATTCCACACTTGGATTATTAACCCATTACCTAAATGGTTTTGATAATAATTAAGAAAAATCGAAATTAACCGAGAAGACGTCTTTGGGTGAATAGTACCCACATGAATAGTAACTCGTGAATAGAGATTTAGCGAGATTGTGTGAAATCAATTTACTCACTTATATGAGGCTACAACATAAAATTCATATATTCATTTAACCTAGGTTGTCACGCAACCTTTAACCACGAAGCACATAATAATATTAATAAAATTTTATTATAATCAAAAATATTCATAAGCTCGAATTACAAGGCTATCCAGAATTCACGATCGTTACAGTGCCTTTTTATCTGAGGTCTTTTAGAGTTAGTTTAGCAGGCTCTGATGTAGGAGGATCATCTTTGACGGCCCCAAATCTGTGTACTCACTATAGCAGATTTGGTGCTCAGCATCTAACATCATTCACATCATTAACTAATAATATAAACTAATTACACAATACATTACAATAATTTATGTAGTAAGTCTTACAATCTCAGGCTTAAATACCTTATACAAAAATTATTACAACTTGATTCAAAAGTTACATAACATTAATTAAAATATACTAAATATATCATAATATCTATCCCTCTGGCTTAAATACACCTTTCCCTTTATCGTTAGTTCCTGACCCTTCTGGTCCTTCTACCTTGGCTAAAATGTTTATAAAAATGCAAGAGTGAGCAACAAGTTTACTTAGCTAGTTTTAAAGATTAAATTATAATAGTTTATAAGGATTAGTGTTCAATGAGTAAATATCACTTAGAATTTCGTAGTCTCATATTCAAAGAGTTATAAAGTCTCGAATCACTGTATCTTCAATAGAACATTCAGCCAAAAGATTTCAAAAACATAAGTTTTGCAAAGCATAGTATGAATCAAAAGGATCTCAACATTATGTATCATTAAAAATTTCAAAAGATTTGATTCAAATGTTAGAAACATCGAATCAAATACTTTCACCAACCTTGATATTTTTGGGTAAGTTATGTGATCATACAGATTAAAATTCTGTCATTTGTCATTTTATATTATAGGTGATCAGCCTTATAGTACTCTTGTTACGCGTAACATTATTCCTATACCGTACTTCACAGTGCATTGTTATTTTAGTCATATCTACACTATATTTTAATAGTATGTAGATGACTTCTCTATTTTCACACCGTACTTCAACAGTGTGTTGTCTGCTCCCCGACTATTTCATATCGATCCCCTATAGCTTAGGGTTGTTCATCTCAGTCATGCATTTCAATAAATCCGCTCAAGCTAACTTGGTTTGGCACAAAAAAATATCTCAGCAGATAAGAATCACTGTAGACACCCGGAATGTTACACATATTTTTTAACCCTATCAGGAGGGGAAAAGAGTCATTTCGGCTGGAGAACGAGACTTCTGAACAAAGGATTTCGGAGCTCAAATCAAAATACATGAAGCCATCTCAACGATCACCGAGTGATAAACTACGCGAAGCATGACGATGGACCAGTCGGCATCCTTAGGGAGATCCATTTCTACTTTTTGCTTTATCTTCTTGGACCCGAAATTGGTCAAACATTATGTCATTGCGTAGCTCTCGGAAAGAGTTTTTTGAAATAGTATGGCACGTCTCCCAATTCTTCTCAGATTGAAAGCTACGGATGTTTCAGCGAACAAGACGGAAAACTAACTACACGACACGAAAACCAAAGCGGGTGGGCCCTGCGGCTGCCTAGGGAAAGCCTATATATGTCGATTTTCAGCAGATTTTCAAGAGAAGAGGAGGAATTTAGAGAGAGAAAATGGAGAATTTTAGAAAGAGGAGCTCGAGAATTAGCCTAGATTTGCTAGATTTTCTCAAACTTTGCATTAGATTAGCTAGATCTATACACATTTAAGAGCAAGGAAGTGTTAAATCTCATACCCCAAGGTGAAAGATTCAATCTTTCTCATGAATTCAATGTAGATCTATTAGATCTTTTGCGTTTTGTCCATTATTATGTATAAAGTTTGTTTATTCTTCGATTATTGTTTAATTCCATCGTTTCCCCTTAGATTTAAATCGCTTTTACCAAGAGGGTTGCTTTAAAATTGTTAAAATTTGAATCTTTTCACTAGATCCACCTTAGATCTAGCATGAATTTGGCTTATTAACGGTTCTTAAGTTCAAAGCTTTGACCTTTATGCTAGATTCAACTTAGATCTAGTATGGATCTAGTCGTTTTCAATATTTTTTAAGTCTATTTTTATTTACCGCGTACAATCCTAGATCTATATCTAGTGATGAGGGGGTCCCACCTACCCGCTGTCAAGGGATTCTAACAAGTGAATCACCTGATATCCAGTTTGGGATAAATTCCTCGATTTAAATCCCGATTATGTCATTGAATAGATCTAGGGAATCTTATATCCACGGATTTATTCCCACGGATTTAAGTTCCGTTAATGGATCTCATCAATACGTATAGTCCCTCACGATGTCGGCTTCGGTTGTGTGATCTACGGGATAGGGTTTACGGGATCTCTTTCCTAGATCGTCGTTTTAGCCTCGTTTCGATATCATCTATCAATGTGAGCCTAGGAATATGAGGGTCGGGATCCTCAAATTGGATCTTGACCTAATTTCCACGATGGACATGGTTACTCGAATGTAATATTAAAATGCAATCTTGTTGTATATGTAATTTTGGGCCTTAAAATGATGACGAGGGTTTTATCCCTAGAAAATCGGATTTAAGGCCCTGTAATAGTGAAAATTGCGATTGCGGGTGTCAAGGCTATCGAGATAGCTTTGTGACACCCCCAAATCCGGGTACCTTTAAACCCGGGTCCGGTGCTACATGGTACTACTTCATCACACTCGTCTATATACGTAATTTTAATGACACGAATGTAATTAACTATATTATTACAAACATAATCGTTTCATACCCAAGTTCTAACACCATTACATGTTCAAAACATAATAATAATATCCATTACATAATAATACTATGCTATTACATACTTTTATTCATTCATATTTTTCTTTCCCTTGTCCTTACTAGATCCTTCCGCCTGCTTGGGCTCAGCTGAAAGTTGTTTAATTTAAAGCAAGGATGAGCATTCTTTAGCTCAGCAAGTATAATAATTTAAACAACAACAAAACTAAGAATCGTGATATTTAACTTTAACAACTGAACAATAGTTGTAAACATTCCGAATAAATAGGAATAATATTTTACTTTCGTTTTGAAACGAGGTACTGCACCTTCGTGCTGAGCAATCAAAAGACCAGAACTTTCTTTTCATTCATAAAGGGGCTTCCCAGCGCTTTAACTGTAAACCCGGTATCACTTACGAGCACATCTAGGGGATTAGCCTATAGTACTCTATGTTGATCAACACTACATCCAAACGGCATTGCGTTTAAGTTTGACATTGCGTTTAATTTTGACACCTTGTGTGTCAGCCGAAATATTCGACTAAGAACTGTCCCTATTGAAAGGGTTCGTTGATTTCTAAACTTACCTTGAATCCACACTAAACAATTTGGTTTGGAAAGCACTATTTAACATCAATAATATTTTACAAATTCAATAACCAATCGATAAAACACTTTAACATTCGTTTAGCCAAAACAATTGGCATTGACATATTTCTCAATAAGTTCATGCATATCTGAACTTTAAAGCTTTAACAGTTTATGTTATAGCATAGCTTGAATACTGGTACAAATATTAAAGGATTTGCATAAGAATGGAATTCACACAATCTTTAAGGCATTGCAGAATTTTAGACTTTAATTATATCACATAATGTTCATAACACAATAATCAAATGAAGTTAGAAAACTTTCACAGAATAATCATAGTACAAGGTTAGGAAACTTGCCTTAAGCGTCTTCTATAAGTTTAATTCGCCTTCAATTGGCCTACACAATTAATTTCATATACACGTACCGATTAGTCACATAGTTAACGCCAAATATTAGTTTACGTTCACTCTAGATTCTTAGTTCATAGTGTTTGTGTTGAGTACTTTAATTAACGCCGCCAAATTCCTTTACATCCGCTGTTACAGGTTTAAACCAGACAGTGAAATCAGTCTACTTTAGACCAAGTTCTTTCTTTACAAGTCAGACAAGATAACTTATCTATTTTGGGTTAAATTCTTCTTTAGTTATAATCCAGAAAGGACAACCCGTCTTTTTTAGGTGTCTACTTTAGGCTAAATTTTTTTCCTGTGAGGCAGCGCCCCGGCGCTCAGCTCTAGCAGCCCAGTTCCGAATTTTCCAGCTTTCCGTGCTTACTTTCGAACGCTATAACTTTCTCATCCGATATCGAAATGAGTCCGTTCTTGAGCCATTCTCTAGCTCGTTATATTCTCTACAACTTCATCTAAATAAATAATTTTTCTAATTCTCTAACAAGCGTAAAAAGTGGCTCAAAAGTCCCTCGTGGGTACTTTTTCATCAAATAACATTTTCAATGTTGTTTTTCTAAATTCTTTGTAACTTATTCATCCGAAGTCAGAATGAAATCGTTCTTGAGCCTACGGCTCACTTTTCTCATGAACTATGAAATCCTAGAAGATCATAATTTTCTGGAAGCGATTATTTCCCGCTAACTTGGCACGAAAGTCGTATCAAGTTAGGGTTTTCGTCGGTTGACGTCTTTTACTAAAATTTTCGTCATAACTTCGTTATAGCATATTTTTACTCCATTCCAAATGGAACATTTACATAACTTACAAGTGTTTATTTTCTTCTTTTTGTATTTTACAACTAAAATATAAACGATGGTTTTAAACTTGTCCATCAACAACAATTAACACGATTTTTATATTTTCTTGGTTTAGTTCTTTATTTCAATTATGTTTTCACTTAGCATGCACATTAAGGTTATTTAGTTCACTAATATCCATCATCCTTATATCTTCGGATCATACACGGTCCCTAGTACTCAACAACCACCAACACAATAATTCAATCTATATTTACAAAGCTTAAAGAAAGAATTTCTAGAGTTTTTACCTTTTTGCTTGTTCTTGGTTGTTCTTGATGAAGATGACTACTTGCTAGCTTTTTCCTTCTTTAATCTCCTAACACCTCACTTCTCTCTTAATATATGAAGAGTTTCTTTTCTCAAGTTGGTGAATTGGTAAGTATTTAGAAGAGAAGTTGATAGACTCCATGGCACGCTTGCGTGAGGTGGTCGTCGCCCAGATCGTTTTTAGTAAGCAACTTCGATGGAACTCTCTCGATACCTTAACCCAACGTATGTTTTGAGATGAGAATCTTGATAGTTTCGATCAAGCAATTGAATTCATGTAGTATGGAATACCAACAACACTTAAACCCTCGTTGATGAACAAACGATAATCTTCGTACGATTATATGATGCGGTAGAATAACGCCACACACAACTATGGTTTGTTGTATGATAAGTTAATTATAAACTTCAAAGAAAAAATAAGAAAAATAGCTCAGAAATCCTTCAAAGAACCAAAAGTAGAGAATAGCTCTCAATTATATTAAACTCAGAATAATTGTTGATCATCCAATTACATTAACCATGTAATCTATTTATACTAGTAGAAATAAACCCTAATTATAAAAGGAATTGAAATACTAGCAAATAACTAATTTAGAAGTATTTACCATCTAACAAACATCCTAGTCAACTTAGAATTATGATAAATCCCTAAAAATAAGGAAAGAAATCTGATAAAATCTTCAAAAACGCGTTCCTCGAATTCCGCGTCGCTTGACCGGTGCAGGGCGCGCCAAGAAAACAAAGGCGCTGGCGCGGGGTGCGCTAGGTATGCAGCAGCTCAGCCAAGCAGGGCGCGGGGCGCGCCAGAGGAACAACCATTTTGCAGGTCTGGCGTGGGGCGCGCCGGGTGAACTTCTTGCGCTAACTCTTCCTTCTTGGCTTAGCATAACCACTTGTATCATGTTCAAAAACTTGGACTCCAATTCTAATGTCTTGAAACTCGCTCCTTTATCATTCCAAGCTTCTTGAATAAGCCCATTAAGTCCCTCCTTAAAGCGTTTAGCCCGAGCTCTCGTTAGAGGTCTAACTGGAACTTGCACCGAGTTCGCTCCATAGCTCTCATCCTTATCCAAGCTAGGAATGTCCTCATCATTCCTCTCCTCTTGAAAAGGATTTGTCCTCAAATCATCACCTGCATCAAACGGACTTAGATCAGTAACGTTAAATGTGGCACTAACGTTATACTCACCAGGAAAATCCAATTTGTAGGCATTGTCATTGATGCGTTCAAGCACTTGGAATGGACCATCTCCCCTCGGAAGCAGTTTCGAACGTCTTTGAGCCAGAAACCTTTCCTTCCTCATATGAAGCCAAACCCAATCTCCCGGCTCCCAAAGCACTTGACGACACCCTTTGTTAGCATGCTTGATGTATTGCTCCGTCCTTCTCTCAATGTTGAGCCTCGCTTTCTCATGTATCTACTTAACAAATTCAGCCTTTTTCTTTCCATCCATGTTAGTAAATTCAGAAACAGGTAATGAAGATAAATCCAATGGAGTTAAAGGATTAAAACCATAAACAATCTCAAATGGAGAAAAGTTAGTAGCAAAATGTACTGAACGATTATACGCAAACTCAACATGTGGTAAACATTCTTCCCAAAATTTAATGTTCTTTTTAATGATAGCTCTCTACAATGCAGATAAAGTTATATTAATAACCTCAGTTTAACCGTCAGTTTGTGGATGACACGTAGTAGAAAATAACAATTTAGTTCCTAACTTACACCACAATGTTTTCCAAAAATAACTCAAGAATTTAGAATCTCTATCGGAAACAATGGTTCTAGGCATACCATGTAATCGCACAATCTCCCTAAAGAACAAATCCGCTACATGGGAAGCATCGTCTGTTTTATGACATGGAATAAAATGTGACATTTTAGAAAATCTATCCACGACCACAAAAATTGAATCATTACCCCACTTAGACCTAGGCAATCCTAACACAAAATCCATGGATATATCAACCCAAGGTTCATTAGGTATAGGCAATGGTATGTACAATCCATGAGGTTGAACACGAGACTTAGACTGTTTACACGTAATACACTTATCACAAATTCTTTCCACATTTCGTTTCATATGAGGCCAATAAAAATGTTCTTTCAAAACAGATAAAGTCTTTTCAACACAAAAATGACCCATTAGACATCCCCCATGTGACTCCCTAAGCAAGAACTCTCGTAACGAACATGCAGGTATACACAACTTATTTTTCCGAAACAAAAAACCATCAACTTTAAAGTATTTACCTACAACATTCTTTTCACAAGATTTAAACTCTTCACAAAAATCAAGGTCATTAACATACAACTCTTTAATTCGTTTAAAACCAAGAAATTTTGTATCAAGAGTATTTAATAACACATACCTTCTCGAAAGAGCATCAGCAACAATATTCTCCTTACCTTACTTGTAACGGATGACATACGAAAATATCTCAATGAACTCCATCCACCTTGCGTGTCTTTTGTTCAACTTATGTTGTCCCTTCAAGTAATTCAAAGATTCATGATCGTGAATCACGAACTCTTTTGGCCAAAGGTTGTGTTGCCACGTCTCCAAAGCTCGAACCAATGCATATAACTCTTTATCATACGTTAGATAGTTCAAAGCGGCTCCACTCAATTTCTCATTGAGGTATGCTACTGGCTTTCCTTTTTGCATCAGCACCGCTACAATCCCTAAACCTGAAGCATCACACTCAATTTTGAACGTTTTAGCAAAGTTAGGCAAAACAAGTAAAGGCGCATTAGTCAATTTATCTTTGATTAAATTAAATGCTTTTTCCTGTTCGTCGCCCCACTTAAAGCCCACACTTTTCTTGATAACCTCAGTTAATGGTGCTGTGATACCGCTGAAGTTCCTCACGAACTGCTGGTAGAAACTAGCCAATCCATGAAAACTTCGAACTTGACCCACATTTGATGGACTCGGCCATTCTCGGATTGCACGTATTTTCTCCTCATCTACTTGAACTCCCTGTGAACTCACAAAAAATCCAAGAAAAGCAATTCTATCCATACAAAATGTGCATTTATCCATGTTAGCAAATAACTTTTCTTTTCTAAGAACATCTAAAACAGATTTTAAATGTAATGCATGCTCTCCCAAGTTTTTGCTATATATCAAAATATCATCAAAATATACGACAACAAATTTACCAATGAATGAATGCAAAACATGATTCATCAATCTCATGAAAGTGCCAGGTGCATTAGTTAAACCAAAAGGTAACACTAACCACTCATACAAACCATATTTTGTTTTGAAAGCAGTTTTTCATTCATCACCCTCATGCATACGAATTTGATGATACCCATTTTTCAAATTAATTTTAGAAAATATACATGACCCATGTAATTCATCTAACATATCATCTAAACGTGAAATGGATTGTCGATATTTTACAGTAATATTATTCACCGCTCGACAATCAATGCACATGCGCCATCTCCCATCCTGTTTTTGCACTAAGATCACTGGAACTGCACATGGACTCATACTCTCTCTTACGAACCCCTTTTCTATAAGTTCGCCCACTTGCTTTTGTAACTCCTTCGTCTCCTCGGGATTGCTCTGATAAGCTGGACGGTTTGGAATAGTAACACCGGGTACGAAGTCAATTTGATGCTCAATTTCCCGAATATGTGGTAATCCTTGTGGAAGCTCCTCGGGAAACACATCCGCATAATCCTGTAAAGTAGATGAAACAACACTAGGCAAAGAAGAATCGTTAGCGTTAGTATTCAAAAGTGTCTCCTTATACCGAAGTATAATCATTGGCTGCTTAGCATCTAAAGCTCGCCTCACATCGCTCTTTTTGGCATAGATATTTGTTTTTCGCTCCTCATCTTTTCTTTTCTCTCTTTCTTTTTCTCTCTTATTTTTCCCCTCATTATTTTTTTCCTCATTATTTTTCTTTTCTTCACTCTTTTTCCTTTTTTTCATGATCTCTCTGCAGATGAATTTGATCATCATGCACCTGTTGTGGTGACATAGGGCATAAAGTAACCTTCCTTTTATTGTGAACAAAAGAATATTCGTTTGTAAAGTCATCATGCTTCACACGCCTGTCAAATTGTCACAGTCGACCAAACAATATGTGACCCGCCTGCATAGGAACTACGTCACACAAAATTTCATCCACATACTTCCCAATAGTAAATGACACCAACACCTGTTTAGTCACTTTAATCTCATTACTATCGTTGAGCCATTGCAATCGATACGGTTGAGGATGTTTGATTGTGGAAAGCCCTAATTTCTCTACCATAACCTTACTTGCCATATTCGTGCAACTACCCCCATCTATCACGACACAACAAATTTTCCCATTCACAAGGCACCTAGTATGAAATAAATTTTCACGCTGCTCACCGCTTTCCTCCTTCACTTGTGCATTAAACACCCTTCTCGTTACCAAAACTTCCCCAAATATTGCATTCCCTTTCTTCTATCTCCTCTAATAGTGGCATAGAATCAGTATCACTGTCTTCCTCCTCAGTTTCTATTTCACCATTATCAAGTAACAACATTGTCCGTTGATTTGGACATTGACTGGCAATATGGCCCTTGCCTTGACACTTAAAACATTTAATATAAGAAGGTAGTTCAGTTTTACCTTGTGTTCCACGGTTAGTCGTGTCTGGGTTAAACTCCACCTTGGGCTTGACTACAGTTGGTTTCTCCTCTCGCCTACCCGCATTAGATTTCCATGATGATCCTGAATTAGGTATCGATCGTTGGTTACCTCTCCTCTTAAGCTGTTTCTCAATCCTCATAGCCATGTGTACCATATCCTCCAATACTATATAATGTTGTCGTTCCACTAGATCCGCGATTTCCCAATTTAGTCCCGCCGAAAATCTGGCCATTGTTGATTCACTATCCTCATTTATATTTGCTCTAGCCATCAACATCTCCATATCTTTGTAATAATCCTCGACGCTTCGACTACCTTGTTTCAAGCTTTGCAAACTCCGAACTAGCTCTCGGTGATAGTAATTTGGAACGAACCTCTTTTTCATCACTGCCTTCATATCTTCCCAATTTTCAATTGGACGTTCTCCACACCTTCTCCGGCTGATCGTCAACTGATCCCACCAAGTAACAGCATAAGCTGAGAATTCTGTGGCGGCAAGTTTTACTTTCTTTAGCCCCGAGTAGTTATGACATTCAAATATCCAATCCATCTTCTTTTCCCACTCTAGATATGCCTCCGGATCACTTCTTCCTTAGAAAGTTGGAATTTTTATTTTTATACTATCCAAGTTGTTGTCCTCTTTATCCCGAACTCCTCTATCCCTAGCTCCTCGTTGCCTCTGATGTAAGAAGTCAGACTCTCGATCCTCCTCTTCACTAAATCCTCCGTCATTGAAATTAGTTTCTTCCACCCTAGCTCCTTTTTGCTGGGATACTCCTTTTTGATGAGTTCCTTGACAGTTTTGAGATGATTCTCCTCGAGTAACGCTTAATTGGTCCAAGCGCTCATGCACCTGTTCCATTGCTATATCCAACCTCCTACCCTATTCCTTATTCATGGCTTCAATCATCAACTTCATATCAGCTGACAATGAAGGTTCTACAAAAGTTCTCTTATCCTTTGAGTTAGACATATTTCCTATAAAACAGAGGTTAGTAGCAAAATATTTTCCTCACCACTCCCTTACGTGTTTCGCTCGATTAATGTTTCACTCGTGTATTACTCAATAGGCTTTTTCCCTCAATTGATCTCACCACTAAGCCTTTTACCTCTAATTATTCTCTCTAATAGGTTCTTTTCGAATTTACCTAGCAAAATTCTCGGTTTTACTAATCAATTCAAAATAACTTATCACGAACAATATAGTCGGTATGAATAGAAGTAGCAACAATCTCGATTACGGAATTGAAAACGAATTCTACGAATAAATTGAAATAACTGCAATAATAAAAAAATTTATACTCTTTTATTTTATTTTTTTTACTCACAACTTCAACGAAACAATAAAGATAGATACTTAGCTAGATAACGCGGCTTTGATACTAAATGATAGACTCCACGGCATGCTTGCGTGAGGTGGTCGTCGCCGGGATTGTTTCTAGTAAGCAACTTCGATGGAACTCTCTCGATTCCTTAACCCAACGTCTATTTTGAGACGAGAATCTTGATAATTTCGATCAAGCAATTGAATTCACGTAGTATGGAACACCAACAATACTTATACCCTCGTTGATGAACAAAAAATAATCTTCATACGATTATATGATGCGGTAGAATAACGCCACACACAACTATGGTTTGTTGTATGATAAGTTAATTATGAACTTCAAAGAAAAACTAAGAACAATAGCTCAGAAATTCTTCAAAGAACTAAAAGTAGAGAATAGCTCTCAATTGTATTAAACTCAGAATAATTGTTGATCATCCAATTACATTAACAATGTAATTTATTTATACCAGTAGAAATAAACTCTAATTATAAAAGGAATTGAAATACTAGTAAATAACTAATTTAGAAGTATTTACCATCTAACAAACATTCTAGTCAACTTAGAATTATGATAAATCCCTAAAAATAAGGAAAGAAATCTGATAAAATTTTCAAAAACACATTTCTCGGAATTCGTGCCGCGTGATCGGCGAGAGGCGCGCCAAGAAAAGAAAGGCGCTGGTGCGGGGCGCGTTAGGTATGCAGCAGCTCAGCCAGGCATAGCGTGGGGCGCGCCAAAAACAGCGCGGTGCGCGCCAGAAGAACAACCATTCTGCAGGTCCGACGCGGGGCGCGCCGTGTCTAGGCCAATTCTGGCGCGGGGCACGTCGGGTGAACTTCTTGGGCTAACTCTTCTTTCTTGGCTTAGCATAACCACTTGTATCATGTTCAAAAACTTGGACTCCAATTCTAATGTCTTGAAACTCGCTCCTTTATCATTCCAAGCTTCTTGAATAAGCCCGTTAAGTCCCTCCTTAAAGCGTTTAGCCCGAGCCTTCGTTACAGGTCCAACTAGAACTTGCACCGAATTCGCTCCATAGCTCTCATCCTTGTCCAAGCTAGGCATGTCCTCATCAGAAGTGGTTGCTATTTATAGGCTTGGCAAGGCTTAGAAAATTTTGGTCATTTAGCTAACTTAACCACCATCTAACCATGGTTAAGTGGTGGGGGATGGGATGGTTAGCTTCTAAGGGAAGCTTCCTCCTCCCATTGGTTCATTCTTTTTCACTTGGCTCAAGTTAGGATTGAGTTCGCTTAACTAGGTTTTCTTTGCCTAATTCAGTTACTCTGACCAAATAGTTAGCCAAAATTATTGACTGTATTATTATCGGTTGACTTTTGTATATCTACCGTATAATACTTTGTCTTATACTCGTATTATTCTTGCATTCTACTCGTATAATAATTCGTATTATACTCGTATTATTCTCGGAAATTCAGTCGACAAGCCAAAAAATCGTGAAATTCGTTTTCGAATTTTATTACATATTACGTCTTGTGACGTCATATAAATGCTATGGCGTCTTTCGAAAAATCAAAAAAACGTAAAGGCGTTTTTAGCGTGAATAGTATTTTTCGTCTTTTTCTCAAAAAAATTTTATTTTCGTCTTTGAATCCCTAATTCAATAATTCTTACACGTAAACACCATCTTAGATCATAATATGACCTTTAAGCACATAACACAGAATAATATTCATAAAACTTCATTTTATTCAATAATATTCATAAACCCTAGTTACAAAATTAAGTTCGATTTCCCGATCGTTACAGGCTTCTATGCCCAGGAATCGCCCCGACTCTATTTTTGATGCTTAGTTCTCTTTTATCACCAAAGAGCAACTTTTCAATAAAACGACAAAGACCTTCTAAAATCAAATTGTGTTGGGTAGTAAGACGACCATAAAATAAAATTGAAAGTAACAAAGAATCTCGATTCCTATTTGGTGAAGGGTTTGAAAATCAAGTTTTCCAAAACATCATCCAAAAAAACGGTTTCTATCAAAATCATAAACTAAAACGAACTTTTTCTTTAAATCAAATCCCTCGTCCATAGGTTCAAAGAGGTTTTAAGTTGCTTTCAAAATAACGCACTTCTCACGATTTTGATCCTAGGCTAGATAGCGATTTCCTTCAAAATTACACACACATACACACACTTCACACTTAGGAAAACATCAAGATGTGGTAACCGTATTTTCACGAAAGTCGGAGGGTGCCTAACACCTTCCTCTCGCTTAAGCAAGCCCCCGAACTCTATGAATCTCGGTTTCGAGACCAATTTTACGGAGTCACATAATGGGCCTTTTGATTGCGAAAAATCTGAAAATCCGAATGAGTTGGTATATCCATTTAAATTTTTACCAACTGGCAACTCTATTGAATTAGCCCATCATTAAAATCAACCTTTCAAAACTCCGTTGGCATTTATGTCGATTTTTTCCCTAAAAATCACCCTTTAAGCGAAATGAAGCAATCGAAAATCTTAAAAAAAAAAGGTAGAGAAACAACGAATTTAGGAAAATTGAATTCCCAATGCCGACAATCACAATAACTTAGAGTATTCGATATCACGAATAAAATAGTTCAATAAAGGAAAATAGCTCAAATGTCAGAGTTTAGCCAAAAACAAATTGCATTAACTTTTTAAATTAACCATCATAAGAACATTAATGAATCTTCAAGAATCAAATAAAAGTAAATACAATTCAAATAGTTAAATGAATATAAGAGCACATAGTGCGTAAACTTGCTTGAATCATTCATTCTTGCCTCGCTTAAGTCAATTATTCCTTCTCAGGGATAACCTACATTATTCATGAAGGGCGATTAACTTCTTCGTTAATATTATTCATTACCGTCGGTAACTTCATGTAAACCCGTTTCGGTATTTTATTAATTATTATAATCTTATTTTAAGGTGTCTTTTGGTGTTTTAAATTTTAAAACTGTTTTATTTTTAGTTAATTCTCTACAACTCCGTTTGAGCTCATTTTTAGACGTGAGCCTCTTTATATCATGATGCATCTATCTTGAAATTTTCAAAATTTTCTAAGGCTTATTACTGTAGAAACAACACTATGACCAAGTTGTTGTGAAATCTAACTAGTCCACTTGTAAACTTCATAATAAATAATCTACAAGAAGTTAAGGTCCCAAATTTGTTACTCCTTTAGAGTTATAAAATTTACAAGCTTAGATTTGTTACACCTAAGTTTGTAGGTCCCGCCTATTTTCTCCTGCCTTGGGTACTAAAACGTTCATAACTTTCAAACTAAAAAAAATTAGAAAATGCTCTACCCCAATTTGAAAAGCTCTCTTCGAGACCTTCACAACGATACCCACTTTGACTATGTAGGGATCTAGGATGAGGGAGAAAAATAAGAAAAATATATCCCTTGTATGCACTAGCCAATCCTTTATCCTTTCTTTTTGTATTTGGGTACCCCAAGGTATGTGTGCCTTCCAAGTAATCATCCTGAAACTTTATAATCTTTACTTTGACACCCTTGATATTATTGCCCTCCTGTCATATAATTAAAGAATACATGCAAATTTAGGATGTCTACAATACTCCTTGTGTTTTTTATAACTTAAATTTAACTTTTAAAAGTGAATGTGAAATATTTTGAATGTAAACTTGATATGATTCATTAACTTTTGAAAATAATAAATATTACAATTAGTAGTGTTTTTAAGATAGTTCATAATTTTCATAATATATTAAATATATTTTTATATATATATTTACTGGTATAACTTATTTTTATTAATGTTGGGTCCTGGGTTCGGGATCCCCGACCCGACATGGTAGATCCGACCCGGCGTGTGGATTTAGAGTTGAGAGGAGTGATCTAGTTAAGGAAGTTACTTTCTAACTAGGTTGACTTATATTTTGACTGGAGCATTTATTGTGATTTGGTTGATGGAGACATATGCTTTATACTGTCAAGTGGGACCAGGCGTGATGATAATATAAGGAGGTATATATACAAGGCTTCCCTCTCCAATTCAAAGGTAATGCAAAAATCAACACTAAACTGCAAACCTCCATTGTTATTAAACCTTGAGACAGCCTGTACTAATTCTCACGCCTAAGTTATCCCCCAGCGGCAAAACCGCCCGGAACTCTGAGTGTGGTCTCGTTATTGTGCAGGGTTAGCGCATTCTTAGTGATTGAAGTGCGTGGGCAAATCTTGGCGTTTACATTGGCGCTAGAAAGAGGGCCTTTAGTGTTAGTTCTCAATCACTGTTAAAACTAGAAAATAGATATGGTGAATACGGCCCATAATGGAGGAGAAGGGCTAGCCGATTCTCACACACCAACGCGTAGGTCGGTCCTTGACCGACTTAGATCGTCGGCTAGGGAGAGGTTGGGGCCAAGGGGCCAACCTAGGGCTCCTTTGCAGGTCCAGTCTGCCCCAGTTCGTCGTCGTCTGTTTCATACTAACCGGCAGACGCTAGAACCATTAACTCATATGGCTTCCAACCCAGCTCGGACCCTTGTCTATTCAAGAAGTAATGCTGATCACGGGGATAAACGACAATGGATCCTGACCCAATGCCGGGCAAAGGACCAGGAGATAATGGAGGCCTTACGCCAGCAACAACGTGAAATAGCTGAGCATTTGGCTAGGCTGGAAGGACAGGAGGAGGTATCTTCGAGCCGACCCCCTGGCCGACACCACACGGATCGGAACCAGTCCAGGACTAATCGTTCGGATGGTTTCGAACCAGTTCGGAGCAGGCGACAGAGCCGCCTCCCAGTTCAGAGCAGGCGACAGAGCCGCTCCCCAGTCCGGAGCAGGCGTCGAAGCCGCTCGCAAGATGAGAGCACGCTAAATAGCCGCTCCCCAATCCGCAGCAGGCATCAAAGCCCTTTGCGGCAGATGAGCCGGCGTCAGAGCCGCTCCCCCAACCGCAGAAGACATAGGAGCCGCTCACAGGACCGAAGCAGGCCCAGGAGCCGCACTCCGGACCAGAACAGGCGGATAGGCAGTTCTCGGGACGGTAATGTTATTGAAAGAAGGGGATCCGGACAGGATGGCAGGCTTCAGTCGCCACCCCGAAGGAATGAAACCGATCCCGTTGTCAGACGTTTGGCAGAATTAGAAGAAAAACTAGCCGTTGTGGTTCAGGCCAAGGAGTTGCCGAACATATCCAATTCACCTTTCACCAGGGAGATCGAGCAGGTCAAAGCAGACAAGACTAAGAAAATGCCTCCCTTGGACTCCTACGATGGTACTGGCGATCCCTATGATCATACTCACGGGTACAATCAAGTGATGAATTATTACGATCATCCGGATGCTGCCAAGTGTCACATGTTCGTCACCACTCTGAAGCTAGCAGCTCGTGAATGGATAGCATCCCTTCCCTCGAACTCTATCAGATCGTGGCAAGACTTGAGTGACAAGTTCCATGCACGATTCGGGAGCAACAAGAAGAGAGGAAAGCTAACTACGGCTCTGACCCAAGTAAAGCAGAGATCGGGGGAAAGTTTGGGTGAGTACGTGAAAAGATTCCGCGACATGGCTGGCACTGTGACTAGTCTGAATGTACAGCAAGCAGTTGGGTTCTTTACAACGGGTCTGGATGCCACAAAGTCGAAAGATTTGTGGAAAGATCTTATTCTTAATCCGCCAATGGACTTGGCTGAAACCTATGGTCGAGCTGAAGGACTCATCACCATAGAAGAAGCCTACAAAAGCTTAAATCCTCAAGATCGGTGTGAGGATAATACAAAAGGAAGAGATAGGAACTATATTCCATGACCCGACAACCAGCCGAAGGGCAACTTCTATGGTGGAGCCGGGTCGGGAAATGGTCAGGGAGGGGCTAACTCCGGAGGTGACAGACCGCCTTTCCGGAAGAAGAATGTGAATAAAGTATATACCCCTCTCACAAAGGATCGGGCGAGGATTCTTGAAGAGATTAGAAATCAGTCCTCGTTTGAACCCTGTCCGACCACAACTCGATCCCACCGGGGCAACCCCAACCGTTATTGTGAATACCATCAAACTTCAGGTCATGATACAGAGGATTGCTATAACCTGAAGGATCTGATCGAGAAGAAAATCTAAAATGGTGAACTGGTGCAGTATGTCGTGGGTCGGCAGGATTTCGGTTCGGATGGCCGAAGAGGGTCGAACCCAGAAAGACATCTCGAAGCACCACCCCCACCGAACCCTCCATAAAATTGCGTTGATGTCATCACTAGGGGAACGTTCGGGAAGAAAGTCGGGAAGAAAAGGAGGGGACTGATGGATGCCGTGTTATCGGTTTCGGAACGGCCTTCGGTGAGAGATCGGCCATTTCCCGATACGATGATATCATTTACCGAGGAGGATTACCCCTCGGAACCAATCGATCCACATGAAGGGGCGTTAGCCATCACAGCCCAGGTCGGATCCATGGATATGAAGCGAATAATGATCGATAATGGATCTTCGGTCGACATATTGTTTACTCATGCATACAATAGGTTAGACCTGGGGGAGCAAAGATGGAAGTGGGTTAGGAATCTCCGTTGTATGGCTTCAGCAACGATCCTGTTCGCGTGGTCGGAACCGTTGAGCTGCCGGTTATCTTCGGCACGACACCAAGGCAGGTAGAAGTCAAAGTCAGATTTTTTGTGGTCCAAATAAATTCGGCCTACAACGCCATCTTGGGTAGGCCCACTTTGGCAGCACTTCAGGCGGTTACCTCAATATGTCACTTCAAGATGAAGTTCCCGACTTCGGAGGGAGTCGACGAGGTAAAGGGTGATCTTGACATGGCGCGCAGGTGCTACCGAAATTCATTGATATCCTCGGCGGTTGGGGTCAGCAAGCAGAAACAAACAATGGCTATAGAGGTCGAACCATTCACTAAGGGAAATTCCGAACCCCTAGCGTTGCCTGTCGAAGAGACTGAGGAGGTAGAACTGATTGTAGGAAAGAGTGATAAGCTGATCAAGATAGGCTCGGGACTGGTAGAGCCATTTCGGACTAATCTAATAAAGCTGCTTCGGGTATATGCGGACATTTTTGCATGGGAGCCTTCTGATATGCCCGGAGTTGACAAATCGGTGGTGGTTCATAAGTTGTGTATTGACCCTTCTAAGAAGCCTATCCGTTAGAAGAGGAGGATCTTCGCTCCTGATAGGCAAAAAATCATTGACGATGAGATTGCCAAACTGCTAAAGGCGGATTTCATCTACGAGATTGATTACCCGGAGTGGTTGGCAAATGTGGTGCTGGTGCAGAAGTAGAATGGTAAATGGCGGGTTTGCATAAACTACACCGATCTGAATAAAGCTTGCCCGAAGGATTTTTACCCTCTTCCGCACATTGACCAGTTGATTGATGCAACTTCTGGGTTCGACATGCTTAGCTTCATGGACGCCCTTTCTGGATATCACCAGATCTCCATGGATAAGAAGGACATGCCGAAGACGGCGTTCATTACGCATCGAGCAATATACGCTTACAAGAAAATGACGTTTGGATTGCTAAATGCGGGAGCTACGTATCAAAGGATGATGAACTATGTGTTCGCCAAGTTATTGGGCCGAAGCATGGAGGTATATGTGGACAACATGATCGTCAAAAGCATGGGAGTTCGGAACCACCTGGATGACTTAGAAAACTGCTTTGAGACGGTAAGAAAGTACAAGCTTTGGCTGAACCCGACCAAGTGTACTTTTGGCCTCGGTTCGGGTAAATTTCTGGGGTATTTGCTCAGCAAGAGGGGGATTGAAGCTAACCCGGAAAAAATCAGAGCCATTTTAGACATGCAGTCTCCCCAATCTTTCAAAGACGTTCAGCGATTGACCGGTAGGATTGCTGCACTACGGAGATTCATGTCAAAATCGGCAGAACGGTGCCTGCCCTTCTTCAACACTTTGAAAGGACCAAAGAATGAAAAGACCTTCCAATGGACTTCAGAGTGTGAAGATGCATTCTGAGGGATCAAAAGGTATCTCTCATCCGCTCCGCTTCTGGTAAAACCTATCCCTTCGGAACCCTTGTTTTTATATCTGGTGGCGAGCTCATTGGAAGTAGGAGTGGTTTTAGTTCGGGAGATAGGAGGCAAGCAATGCCCCGTCTATTATCTCAGCCATGTGCTTCGGGATGCTGAAACTAGATACCCCAACTTGGAGAAATTCGCCTATGCACTTGTGATAGCTAGCAGGAAGCTTAGGCATTATTTCCAAGGAAGATTGGTGATAGTATATACTGATCAGCCTTTGAAGTAGGTCATGAATAAGCCGAATTTGTCGGGATGCCTCTCTGCTTGGGCGATGGAGTTGACTCAGTTCAACATAGAGTACCATCCTCGGACTGCTATAAAGGGTCAGGCGTTGGCTGACTTTATTGTGGAATGTTCGTTTACCGAACCCGATGTGGATGATAATGACCTGATTGTGAGTTCGGTATCGGATGCCCAGACAGGTCGTACGTCGTGGACGCTGTATGTGGATGGCTCTTCGACTTCGGATGTCAGTGGAGCAGGAGTTATATTGATTAGCCCGGAGGGATTTAAGGTCCAACAAGCCATTCGCTTTGGGTTCAAGGCGACCAATAATGAGGCAGAATATGAAGCCATTTTGGCCGGATTGCGGTTAGCAAGAAGTCTGGAAGTAAAACACTTGGTCATCTTCAGCGATTCCCAGTTAGTGGTCAAGCAGATAGTGGGAGAGTATGAAGCTCGTGGAGATAGGATGACGAAGTACTTAGCCGCAGTTAAAGACCAACTACATTATTTTGAATCGTATAAGGTGCAAAGAGTTGGTCGAGAAAACAACACCATAGCCAATGCCTTAGCAAAATTGACAACGACAGAGACTACCTCTTTTAGCGGGTCGGTATACCTGGAAGTTCTGGGGGACTCAAGTATTCGAAGGTCAGAAGTGTTCCCGATAGAAAGAATGGATTGTTGGCTCACGCCATATATTTCTTATTTGGCGGATGGCGTCCTTCCTTCGGATCGGATAGAAGCCAAGAAAATCAAACATCGAAGCTCGTTCTTCATCTTAATCGATAGAGACTTATACCGAAGGGCATTCTCTTCGCTGTTGCATAAATGTTTAACCCCTTCCGAAGCGGATTATGCACTTTGGGAAGTTCATGAGGGTATATGTGGAGACCATATGGGCGCTAAGGCATTAGCATATAAGATTCTGAGACAGGGCTACTATTGGCCAACCATCTTCCAAGAAGCTAAAGAATATGTTAAGAAATGTCCCAAATGTCAGCTGAATGGAACAATCCCTCACCAACCTCGCGAAGAGTTGTTCTCAGTTTTATCACCCATTCCGTTTGCTATATGGGGAATTGATATTCTAGGACCCTTGCCGAAGGCTAAGGGGCAGGTCTGTTTTGTCATTGTGGCTATCGATTATATGACGAAGTGGGTAGAAGCCAAACCTCTCAAAACGATCACGGAGCAGGAGTGTTTGAAATTTCTCAAAGAATTTGTTGTATATCGCTTCGGTATTCCGATGGTGCTCGTATCGGACAATGGGAGGCAGTTTGTGGGTACAAAGTTTGAAGAATTTCTCACAGATTTGGGGATTCAGCACCGGAAGACTTCGGTGGCCCATCCTCAGTCAAACAGGCAGGTAGAAGTCACTAATAGAACTCTCCTCAATGGAATAAAAAGAAGATTGGACGAAGCCAAAGGAAGATGGCCTGAAGAGTTGCTTAGTGTGTTATGGGCTTATCGGACAACAACTCGAACGACGACGGGAGATTCGCCTTTCCGTCTCGCTTATGGGACCGATGCCCTTGTTCCAGTTGAGATCGGGTCTCCTTCACTTCGGGTCAGTCAATACCGGGAGTTGTATAATGACGAAGGGCTTCGCCTCAACCTGGATCTGTTAGATGAGGTTAGGGAGTCAGCTCTGATAAAGTTGGCGGCTTATCAAAGGAGTCCCGCCAAGCACTACAACAAAGGGGTGAAAGTTAGAAGGTTTGAAGTTGGTGATCTAGTGCTTCGAGAAGCTGCAGCATCAACTCCCCAAAATTCAGGCAAACTTATGCCAAACTAGGAAGGGCCGTATGAAGTTGTTGAGGTACCCAAGCCAGGAACTTACCGGCTTCGGGCTATGGACGGTTCGGATATTAAGAATACGTGGCATGCTGGGAGACTTAGGAGATATTACCAGTAAGTCATGATCATTTCTTATTACCGATAATGTAAATTCTTATGTTTATTGAAATAAAATAATATTGGATTGTATAGTCGAAGATGTTGAACTGTTTCATTGATATTCATTGACATTACAAGTTGTACCATTTACATTCGAAAAAGAAAAGCAAGTAAAGTAGAAATTATCCTATTGGGTCGGGGCAGGAGGGTGTTCTTCTGATTCTTCTTCATCATCCGAAGAGTCGAGAATGGAGGTGTCTAATCCTGCCGCCATCATCTTCTCCTTGATCTTTTCTTTGTGGCTTTGGTATCCTTCGGAGAATTGAAGGATGACCTTATCTGCCAGTTCAGGAGATGCCTTGTACTCCTCTATTATTTGAAGTCTGACCTCTGTTTGCCAAAATCTATACTAGCAAAAATACGCAAGTATACGCAGTCCACAAGTAATAAAGTGAAATTAGAGTATCGTCCCACAGAGAAGAATTGATTCTATAATGACAAATTCCAAATTTAAATCAAATCAATTTTTAGTAAACAAGTGATTTATGAATTCTGAGGTTTTGAATTTAACTAATTAATTCTAAATTAAAGTACTAACACTAGTTTGAAAACAGATTTTTTAAAAGACTTAAGACTATAACTTCACTTAATGCTTTATTTTACTTAACATGCTCCCCTTTTGATTATGCTAGTTATTTTTGGATTGTTAACCAGGAACACATCACTATTTATGATCATCTTTCAATGTTCCATAAACAACCTAACCTAAATCCACAATTGATAGACTCAAGTTAATCACCCTAGATAACTAATTCACTATATTTCTATGAGAATTACAATTAAAAAGGATTTAAAGCCCAAGTTCCCTATTTTGATTACATGCGGTGATAGGTTTATCTCTATCCTAATCACAAATTATGAATTCCATCGACAGCAGAAGACACAATCACATGCTACTATGGTCAGATCTACTTCTATACTTCATCTTTCAAATTCATATAGATTATCTCAATAATTATTGGCCAGATAATTTAACACTTCAGCACAAACCATAATAGACAATCCATACACAACTAATCATAATATTCGGAGAAGTATGCTATTCAAAATTACGCATTAAGATCCATTATAGCCTTAAAAGAAATTTAGTTCATATTTAAACTAGAATTCACCATCCACAAGTTTAATAACATCAAAAGTTTGGAATAGAGAGAAAAGAGAAGAAACACTGAAAGCAATCCTTCAATCTCTGTCCTGCTCCTCCTTGCTTCTTCTTGCTATCAACTTGCTTCAAGTCTTCTCCACTTGCTCCAAATTAGGGTTTGCTAATAGATAGATATTGATTACTAACTAGAAAACACCTATTTATAGTATCTGATAAAACCCCTAATTAATTACAAAGTTTCAAATCCAAGTTCAAATCAAAACCATTTAAAACATCAGAAAAGTCGATTTTGCCCTCACTCGAACCGGCGCGGCTGCGCCTAAATTAAGCTTGCAAGGCGCGCAGCTGCGCCACTCTGGCAGCAATTTTTTCTAACTCTGGCATCACGCGCGGCCGCACTGTTACCCAGTTCATTTTGGGCGCGGCCGCGCTGCTCTAAAATCCTGCAACATCATCAATTTCATCCACTCGAACGTCCAATTCTCGCCCAATGCAATCCCAACATGTGCAACCTACAAAAACACACAAAATACATGAAAAGTAGCTGAAACCCATGGAAATAAGCAATAATTCATGTTCATTGGTATCCGATTCGTAGGTATAAAACCTACTCATCAAATTCCCCCAAACTTAAACTATTGCTTGTCCCCAAGCAACACAATGTAATGCAATAACTAACACGATGCAGCACAATGCCATGAATGCACTAAAAACTAGCATACCTACGAATCCAACCAATAACCAGTATGAATGTTAACTGTATGCCTCAGAGATATCAATAAACAGCTTGAAACAGCAAATCCAGTCACAAGGAACTAATAATCTCAACCAATCAAGCAATATATACCATCACCCAAGTTGTGCGTGTGTGCTCATTAATCAAGTTAACTGCCCAAAGTTCAAAATAAAGCCTCATAACCAACTCTATAACAAGAATACTCTATTTTTACTTCAATTCAAGCAAATACAACAAATCCAGCCAAAATCAAGCAAATACCGAGCATGAAGGTTCTAACAAGATTTTAATCCTACTTTATTCTACTACGAGTGCGTTTTACGCTCCATCTCGTATTTATGCATAACTGTGCAATGTCAAGTTCCCTTAGGCTTTTCAAAATCACCCATGTAGCGAGCGTTCAATCAGTGACTCCCAAACCAGACGGCTTTAGGGCACTAGGTGTTAAGACACCCCTAAGGATCTAATTACCCGAATGATAGAGGCCACATAACCCAACTAGTCAACGCATTTATTGTATTTATGTTCCATTTTTTTTTCTTTTTCTCTTTTTTTTTATTCAGAAACCCTAAGGAAACCCCCAAACTCAGATTTTACCCTATTCAGCCTTCTTTATTGACTTACCGAACAATGTGTTATCAAATTCTCATGTAAAAATTAGTTATGCAACCCTTTGAACCCCAGCAGTCAAATTAATCAATTTAGTTGTGCAATCCAAAAACTCAAGTTATGACAGGTATAATTATCCTCAAGATCAAAATTATTCTATCCCTAACGACTTTCAAACTGTCCAAGCTAACACAATAATACCCATCTCATCATTGGTCGAGCCAAAATCAAACCAACTATTCAATTGGATTCATGCAACAAACTAAATGCACCTAACACAACCAAACTAAACTATGCACGATACTAATATACTAACAGATATGATGCACAAAAATAAACATGCTAAACAAAAAACTAAAAGAACTCCCCCAAACTTAAAACAGACAATGCCCTCATTGGATAAAACAATAAAAGAAAAGGAAAAGGAAAGAAAACTCCCCTAATCCGAAGTAGCATCATCTGCCTCCTCCCCATCGGAAGGTGTGTCCGGAGGTGGGTAAACTGAGGTTGCACCAAAAGTCGGGAATTGGACTTGAACGCCCAATTGAGAAAATGCCTGTGAGAAGCTATCCAAAAGCTGAGTGGAGAAGGAACGAAGCTCCGTCATGCTCGAGTGTATGGCATCCATCCGCCGAGTCATCCTCCTCTCCATACGATCCAATCGAGCCTGCGAGATATTAACTGGCTGTTCAGGCTCAGGCACCGGCTGATCAGATGCCTCCTCGCTCTCAGAATAGTCCCCTAACAAGAATCCTGCTCCACGAGCATGCGACGGGGCTCCTTCCCACACCTTATACTTTGCTATCGTCGCGTGATCAATAGTATTCATTGGGAGCTGCACTGGCTCACTGTCGGCCTATTCCACCCCCGCAGCTGAACATAAGTGGGTAATCACCGAAGCATGCGGGATACCACCTGAAGTACCTCCCTGAAGGTAACGACGAATAGACTGGTGAATCACATAACCAACATTAACAGACTTCCCCATCACTATCCCATATAGCAGAATCGCCCGGTCCTTGGTCACGTCGTTCTGGTGCCTGGTGGGCATGAGATTGGCACAAATGAAGCTGTACCAGGCCTTACCGTAGCGACTCAAGGCAGTGTGCGGGAAGTGAAGCTTCTGATCTGTCCCTTGCTTTGTTGTCCACTCGGTAACAGGCTTGCACAAGACATTTTTGATTCTTTCCAGCTTGGGTTCCCAATTTGTAGAATGGAAACTCTCAGGGTCAGAAATGGGAATGGTAGGCAAATGGTAAATATCATTAATAGTTCGGCTATCATAAGGCACCTGACAACCCCTCACAAACGCAGTCCCATTCTTTGTAATCTTGGCGTTGGCGTAAAATTCTTGAACCACAGAAATAGGTGCTGACAATGGTGGCTCCACAAACAATAACCAGCCCTTAGCCTGATCATACGCATCATCTCTCCATCCAAACCAGGATCAGGCCTTAGCCCACGCTCCAATACAAAGGTCTTGCCCAACAAAACCCGGTGATAGAAGTCCTCCGCCTCGGCCGAAACAAACCGACTCCTATCAAAATTTACATCCTCAGCGTGTGCATGTGAACTGGACGATTCCCCTCGTGGTCGTTTAGAAGCCATATCAACTCAATTTCCCAATTCACAATAAAGCAAAATCTCCCCCAAACTTGAAAGAAACTACACTAGGGTTTCTCAAACAATAACAATCCAAAATACTTGAATGCACAACTCAATTACAAGCAACAAAACCAATATAATGCAATCCCCTGTGTAAAATCTGACAAGAAGCTTAGTACAATGTAAAACCCTAATTGCAATATACTTACTTCAATAAACCCACTGCAATTCCTTGCTAACCCACTGCGTTATACTGACAATCTCCTTGATGAACTCTGTGATTGTTGAAGAAATCGAATTTGGGGTGTGAATGGAGAGTGTCGGCTATGTATGTATGTATTAGAGAGAGAATGGAGATGAATGATAATACGAACTAGGGTTTGATGTTGGTAGAGTTTGATTTATAGAATGATTTTGTAGAGATTGGGATTTGGTATGGAATCCGATTTGGAAGAGAAGGAAACAGAGAGAGTCGGTTTTTTAGATGGAATAGGTTTAAAGAAATAGAGTCCAAGCGGGAAAAGGAAATAAAAAGCTATCGTGGGTCGGGTCGAACTAGATTTTTAAAAACTGGGAACCGATCGCGGCGTGGCCGCGCTTGGATTTGACCTGAATGGGGCGCGGCCGCGCTGGTGTGCCAGCCAAATTTTTTTTTTTACTTCTGAGATGCGGCGCAGCCGCGCTAGTTTCCTTCATAATTTGGGTGCGGTCGCGCTGGTGTACCAGCTGGACCATTTTGAGTTTCTGAAGTCAGGCGCGGCCGCGCTGGTTTTCTTCACATTTGGGGCGCGGCCGCGCTGGGCTAAAATCTGGAATTTGAACTATTAAGCCCTTTTGATGATTTCTTCATATATCCTCCTTGGTGTATGACCTATAAACGACAAAAACCCAGACACAAAGTATCAAATTACTACAAGATAAAAACTAAATCTAAGTCCTAAAAAATCACAAAATGATAACTAAAAACAATTAGAAATTGGGTTGCCTCCCAAGTAGCGCTTGATTTAAAGTCTTTCAGCCTGACTACTTCCTGTTTCATCTTTACTCGGCAAGAGCGATTGAGGTTTTCTGGCGATCAACACCACCACCCCAATAATGCTTCAATCTTTGGCCATTGACTTTAAACGACTCTTCCGGATTGCTTGCAAAAACTTCAACGGCGCCATGAGGGAATGCCTGTTTAACAATGAAAGGACCTAACCACCTCGACTTGAGCTTCTCTGGAAATAACTTCAGCCTAGAATTGAAAAGAAGCACTGCTTGTCCCGGCTCAAAAGTCCTATCGATGATTTTCCGATCATGCCACTTCTTGACTTTTTCCTTGTATATCTTCGAATTCTCGTATGCTTGCAGCCGAAATTCGTCGAGCTTATTCAGCTGAAGTAGCCTCTTTTCCCCAGCAGCCGCGAGATCAAAATTTAACCTTTTGATGGCCCAATATGCTCTATGTTCAAGCTCAATCGGTAGGTGACACGCCTTTCCATAGACTAATTGGTACGGAGACATGCCAATGGGCGTCTTATAAGCTGTCCTATAAGCCCAAAGTGCATCATCCAATTTTGCTGACCAATCTTTTCTATTCGGATTGACGATTTTCTCCAGAATTCTCTTCACTTCTCTGTTTGACACTTCGGCTTGACCACTAGTTTGGGGATGATAAGCTGTAGCAACTCGGTGGTGTACCTCATACTTAGCTAGGAGAGCCGTGAATGACCTGTTGCAAAAGTGACTCCCTTCATCACTGATAATTGCTCTTGGGGTGCCAAAACGTGTGAAGATGTTTTTTTGCAGAAATTTAAGAACCACTTTGGCATCATTAGTCGGCAGCGCACTTGCTTCCACCCATTTAGAGACATAATCGACCGCCAAAAGGATGTAGAGGTTGTTAAAGGACGATGGGAATGGTCCCATAAAATCTATTCCCCAAACATCAAAGACTTCAACTTCTAATATGGCATTCAAGGGCATCTCATGACGCTTGGAAATATTTCCCACCCTTTGACATCTGTCACATCTTTGCACGAAGTGGTGGGCGTCCTTAAACAACGTTGGCCAGAAAAATTCTATTTGTAACACCTTGGCCGCTGTCTTCTCGCCTCCGTAATGACCTCCATATAGTGAATCATGGAAATGATGTAAAATACTCTCTACTTCACTTTGTGCACACACCGTCTAAGCATCTGATCGGCACAATGTTTGAACAGGAACGGTTCATCCCACATGTACCTTTTTACATCATGCAGAAACTTTTTCTTTTGTTGGCTAGTCAAATCAGGAGGAAGTACATTGCTAACCAAATAATTAAGAAAATCGGCATACCATAGGACTTCTGAATGGATTAAAAACAATTGCTCATCCGGAAAGAATTTATTGATCACCGTGTTGTCACCCTTGACGTGGTCACTGTTTTCTAATCTCGAGAGATGATCTGCCACTTGATTTTCCGTCCCCTTCCTATCCCGGATTTCCAAGTCGAACTCTTGGAGTAGAAGTATCCATCGAATCAGCCTTGGCTTTGCATCCTTCTTCGAAATCAGATATCTTATAGCAGAATGGTCAGTGAACACCACTACTTTAGTTCCAATTAAGTACGACCGAAATTTGTCAAAGGCATACACAACCGCAAGCAACTCCTTCTCGATAGTCGTATAGTTGAGTTGGGCATCGGATAGTGTTTTGCTAGCATAATAAATGGCGTGAAAAATCTTTTCCTTTCGTTGACCCAAAACAGCCCCAATAGCATAGTCACTAGCATCACACATCAATTCAAACGGCCTTGACCAATCCGGTGCTACTATTACTGGCGCTGTAGTCAATTTCCTTTTCAACAATTTAAAAGCTGCAAGACACTCATCATCAAATTTAAAGGGAACATCCTTCTCCAATAAGCTACATAAAGGCTTAGAGATCTTAGAAAAGTCCTTTATGAATCTTCTATAAAATCCGGCATGTCCCAAGAAACTCCGTATTCCCTTGACTGTAGTTGGTGGAGGTAGATTTTCTATTGTCTCCAGCTTGGCTCGATCTACCTCTAACCCGTTTGATGACACCTTGTGCCCAAGAATTATCCCCTCTTGCACCATAAAGTGGCATTTTTCCCAGTTAAGCACTAAATTGGTCTCCACGCATCTTTTCAAAACCAGGACCAGATTTTCCAAGCAACTATCGAATGTGTCACCAAACACTGAAAAATCGTCCATGAATACCTCCATGTTACGTTCAACCATATCTGAGAAAATAGCCATCATGCATCTTTGGAACGTCGCTGGTGCATTGCATAAGCCAAAAGACATCCTACGAAAAGCGAAAGTTCCATAAGGACACGTGAAGGTGGTCTTTTCCTGATCTTCGGGGGCAATCACTATCTGATTATAACCTGAGTAGCCATCCAATAAGCAATAAAACTCGTGTCCAGCCAGTCTATCTAACATCTGATCAATGAAGGGTAGAGGAAAGTGATCCTTGCGAGTTGCCTTGTTTAATTTCCTGTAGTCCATACAAACCCTCCATCCAGTCACTGTCCTTGTCGGTATAAACTCATTATTCTCGTTTTCGACAACCGTCATACCACCCTTTTTAGGCACGCACTGTACTGGACTCACCCAACTGCTATCGGAGATGGGGTAAATGATACCTGCATCAAGCCACTTCAAAATTTTCTTTTTCACCACCTCTTTCATGATCGGGTTCAGCCTCCTTTGTTGCTCTATCGTTGGTTTGGCATCGTCTTCCAAAAGGATCTTATGCATACAGAATGATGGGCTAATTCCTTTTATGTCTGCGATAGTCCAACCTATGGCTGATTTGTATTCCCGGAGAACTCGAATCAACTTACTTTCCTGCAATTCATTAAGTACAAATGCAATAATAACAGGCAAAGTAGATGATTCACCCAAATAAGCATACCTCAGGTGGCTCGGTAAAGGTTTAAGTTCATGAGTATGAGGTATTTCAAGAGATTGTTACAAGCGCTCTAATGATTTGTCAGTAAGTTCCAAAGGTTCATAGGGGATCTGAAATTTGCGTACTCTCGGCACTGTATCTAAAATGTGCAGAAACTCCATCATCTCTAGGTCATCCATGTCAGCCTCCCCTAGTAAAGCAGATTCCAACGGATCCTCAGTCAATTTCCTCAAAAACTCGTCTTCCACCACTTTTTCTACCATATCCAACTGGAAACACTCTTCCTCATCCGTAGGAAATTTCATGGCTTTGAACACATTGAATGTCACTTCTTGGTCTTGCACCCTCATAGTCAATTCTCCTTTTTGCACATTTATAAGTGTTCTTCCCGTTGCCAAGAAAGGTCTCCCAAGTATAATAGAAATGTCTTTGTCCTCCTCATAGTCCAAAATAATGAAATCGGCTGGGAATATGAATTTATCCACTTTTACCAAGATGTCTTCCACGATACCTCTAGGATATGTAACCGATCGATCAGCAAGCTGAAGAGAGATGTTGGTCGATTTCGGTGCAGGTAGACCCAGTTGAACATATATCGATAATGGCATAAGGTTGATGCTCGCACCCAAATCACACAAACATCTGCTGATTGATAAGCTGCCAATGGTGCAAGGGTTAGTAAAACTACCTGGATCCTTCAACTTCGGTGGCAACTTCTTCTGCAATATCGCACTACACTCTTCAGTCAATGCTACTGTTTCATAGTCCTCCAGCTTTTTCTTCCTCGACAAAATTCCTTTCATAAACTTGGCGTAGCTCGGCATCTGCTCTAAGGCCTCGACAAACGGTATATTGATTTGCAGCTTCTTAAAGACTTCAAGGAATCTGGAGAATTGTTTATCTACTTTCTGCTTGCTAAATCTCTGAGGATATGGCATAGGAGGGTATACTTCTGCTTGCTTTGCTTTCTCCTTGTCTTTCTCCTCATTCTCCGTTTCCTTGTCTTTTCCTACCAATTTCTCTGCAGGATCTGGGACTGGGGATAGGCGCGGCCGCGCTGCCTCCCCTTGTATTTCAGGCGCGGTCGCGCTGCTCTGCTGGAGTTGCTTCCCACTTTGAAGTGTTACAGCTTGACATTGTTCCTTACCATCTCTTTTGGGGTTAACTTCTGTATCACTTGGAAGTACTCCTTGTGGTCGATTGTTCAAGGCTTGAGCTAACTGTCCGAGCTGATTTTCCAGATTCTGAATTGACATCGCTTGGCTCTTCACATTCAAGTCTACCTGATTTAACAGCTTATCTTGCTCATTCATTCTTTTCTCCGATGCTGTGATAAATCTTGCCAAAGATTCTTCTAAATTGGGTTTTCTCTCTGACTGTTGTGGAGCTTGGTTCTGAAATCCCGGGGGGTTCTGTGATCTTGGAGCGGGATTTTGAACTTGAGTGTTATTGCTCCATGAGAAACCCGGATGATTCTTCCATCCCGGATTATATGCATTTTGGTATGGCTGTTGTGGTCTGTTATAACTCCCCAAATACTGTACCGATTCCGGATTAATGGCACAATACTCCGTTGGATGTGCGCCTGCACATAGTTCACATACATAAGCTGCTTGCTGAACTTTCGACTCCGCCAAAGCTTCAATTTTCTTAGACATGGCTGTCATCTGAGCTGTTAGTGCAGTGACTGCATCTACTTCCAAAACTCCAGCTACCTTTTGGTGATTCATCCTCGACGTCGGCCATTGATAGTTATTTACAGCCATAGTTTCTAACAAGGTGTAAGCTTCATCAAAATTCTTATCCATAAGTGCTCCCCCAGCAGCTGCATCTATAATTGTTCGAGTATTACTACTCAGCCCATTGTAGAATGTCTGGACTTGCAACCACTTGGGTAATGCATGATGTGGACATCTTCTCAATAACTCTTTGAACCTTTCCCAAACCTCATACAGTGTCTCTCCATGACTTTGCTCAAAAGTGGAAATATCGTTTCTCAACTTAGCAGACTTAGCCGGCGGAAAGAATTTTGCTAGGAATTTCTGGGCCAAGTGTTGTCCGATTAATATAACGACAATTTATGCGCAAGTATACGCCGTCAACAAGTAATAAAGAGTAAGTAGAGTATCGATCCCACGAGGAATTATTACTAGTCTTTTCCAAGTATTAACCTTTTATCATCTCAATCTCATTTAAACAAATGATAATTGCTTGTGTTGTTTTGCATTAATAAATATAACAATTAATTAAAGAACTATGGAAAGCTTTAAGATAATGAAATCAAATATTAACAAGTCTAAGATCACAATTTCCCCCAACACTTCACTTGAATATCCTAACTCTCTCTTTTCAACTAGTTAAATCACAAGGATTGTTACCCGAGAGAAATCACAAGTATGTCTAAGCCTCTCTCGATGGTCAAATACGTATTCTCTATTACGGTGTATAGATATATCTCTATTCTACACACTAGCAAGATTCTCATATCAAGAACAATTAGTAAGGTGTATGTCACAAAACCTCATTAACTACTCCATCAATTACCAACTTTCGCAATAGAAATCATTAAGCATGGATTCTCAAATGGATACATGTGGTATTTAGGTATATCTCTATCCTAAATACAATCAAATTATCCATTCATGAGGGTAATAAATAAAACACACGTCACTTAATTTCATAAATTACCCATAAGAATATCTAATTTTCACATGATATCATAACAAGGTCTCAACCTATACTTCCTCTCTCAATTCCATATAAGTTCCCAAGGTAATTACTAGCAAGGTAATTAATATATAAAGCACAAATTATGATATCCAATCACAAATAATTAACCAACATCAAAGAGAGGGCATTCAATTCAAACTATGTATTGGGTTCCATTGAAATCTTAGAAAATTAGTTCTAGTTCATGGTAACTACAAATAACATCATATTCAATTTATACATCATGTTGAAATACAAAATCAAAGGGAAAGTAGAAATGATAGAACCCAATTTGAAGATATTCATATGTTGCTTGCTTGATGGTTGATGATTCCTAGCTTTCCTCCTTGATTTGGTACTCCTTTCCTCAATTAATCCTTTGATTTTGCTGGAATTTCCTTGTATTGCAACCCATTTCTCTTCAATTTTGATGTGTATGTGTAGCCTCCACAAGTGTCACTGCCTATTTTCGAGCCCCTGGATATGTTATATGTGTTAGGTGTGAGTAAACCTAGCTTAGCACCCCCAAAATGACCAAAAAACCTGAAAAATCTGCTTCTGTCCACGACGAGCTCGCCCCGGCTAGCTTTTTGGCCTAAGAATTCTCGCCCCGGCGAGATCTCACCGCGGCGAGGAATTTGTGTAGGAAATTTCCGCCCCGGCGAGCTCTGGAAAAACGACCATAACTTCTTCGTCCGAACTCGGATTAAGGCGATTAAGTAGGCTATGGAAA
Source organism: Aralia elata (assembly GCA_034770075.1). NCBI lineage: Eukaryota > Viridiplantae > Streptophyta > Magnoliopsida > Apiales > Araliaceae > Aralia > Aralia elata. Next base: position 36,230,340 of record CM068382.1, read on the forward strand.
GCTAAGAAGTAGCTCTACAACTTTCATAACTGTAGCTCGTTGAAATAATGGCCGGAGAAAGGTTCAAATTGAGCCCGAAGAAACTGCTGTGTAAAAGTCATGCAGAATCCGATGGTAAAATGACCATAACTCTCTCATACGAACTTCAAATTGGATGATTATGGATATTCTGGAAAGCTAAGATCAAAATCTACAACTTTAGTTCTTTGAGTTTTGAGAGATTCGGATTGCATCATGGGTCAAATGGAGAAACAAGCAGCGGGAATGCTAGATTCAAGCCAAAAACGCATCGATCCAAGGGGCCTTTATTTCAATACCTACAAAACAACGTAAAAACACATAAAAGCACACAAATACATATAAAAGTAATACAAAACTACATTACACAATAATAAGATGAAAATACATAAAACCAAACGAAATAGCTAAAGACTTACAAATTATTAAGGCTAAAAGTACCCAATTTGTGTATATAAAACACACTCATCACCAAGTCATCCCAAGTTGTGATGGACCCCGGTGGAAGTGAGTGCAACTAACTCTTTGCTTTATCCCTTAGTGAAAACGGAAACAAACGTAGTCTCACCGCATCATCAGTTACATTGGGATATTTGAATGTATCACAAATCTCAAGAAAGCTAACCAAGTGCTCGTTAGGATCATCGTTGACTAATCCCCCAAACTGTAACGCATTCTGAGTCATCTGAATTGTACCCGACTTGATCTCAAAGGAATTAGTCGTGATGGCTGGTCTCGTGATGCTTGACCTGATTTCATCAAGCTTAGGCATGGCATATTCCCTCAATGATTTCTGTTCTTCGTTAGCCATTTTTTTCTTTCTCGATGGTTTCACGGCAAAACTTTCTCAACTTGCGTAACTTGTTTTCAAGATCGTCTTCACTCTGCACAAGTTCTGGCTGCTTTGATCGGGTTTGCATAAACAAACCAAGATCACCTGAAACAGGAAGTAACAAGAAAAACAATGTTAACTAAAACTGAATTAATTAAATTTAAAACTTGAAATTTTAGACTCAATTGTTCCCCGGCAACGGCGCCAAAAACTTGTTTGCCAAAATCTATACTAGCAAAAATACGCAAGTATACGCAGTCCACAAGTAATAAAGTGAAATTAGAGTATCGTCCCACAGAGAAGAATTGATTCTATAATGACAAATTCCAAATTTAAATCAAATCAATTTTTAGTAAACAAGTGATTTATGAATTCTGAGGTTTTGAATTTAACTAATTAATTCTAAATTAAAGTACTAACACTAGTTTGAAAACAGATTTTTTAAAAGACTTAAGACTATAACTTCACTTAATGCTTTATTTTACTTAACATGCTCCCCTTTTGATTATGCTAGTTATTTTTGGATTGTTAACCAGGAACACATCACTATTTATGATCATCTTTCAATGTTCCATAAACAACCTAACCTAAATCCACAATTGATAGACTCAAGTTAATCACCCTAAATAACTAATTCACTATATTTCTATGAGAATTACAATTAAAAAGGATTTAAAGCCCAAGTTCCCTATTTTGATTACACGCAGTGATAGGTTTATCTCTATCCTAATCACAAATTATGAATTCCATCGACAACAGAAGACACAATCACATGCTACTATGGTCAGATCTACTTCTATACTTCATCTTTCAAATTCATATAGATTATCTCAATAATTATTGGCCAGATAATTTAACACTTCAGCACAAACCATAATAGACAATCCATACACAACTAATCATAATATTCGGAGAAGCATGCTATTCAAAATTACGCATTAAGATCCATTATAACCTTAAAAGAAATTTAGTTCATATTTAAACTAGAATTCACCATCCACAAGTTTAATAACATCAAAAGTTTGGAATAGAGAGAAAAGAGAAGAAACACTGAAAGCAATCCTTCAATCTCTGTCCTGCTCCTCCTTGCTTCTTCTTGCTATCAACTTGCTTCAAGTCTTCTCCACTTGCTCCAAATTAGGGTTTGCTAATAGATAGATATTGATTACTAACTAGAAAACACCTATTTATAGTATCTGATAAAACCCCTAATTAATTACAAAGTTTCAAATCCAAGTTCAAATCAAAACCATTTAAAACATCAGAAAAGTCGATTTTGCCCTCACTCGAACCGGCGCGGTCGCGCCTGAATTAAGCTTGCAAGGCGCGCGGCCGCGCTACTCTGGCAGCAATTTTTTCTAACTTTGGCATCACGCGCGGCCGCGCTGCTACCCAGTTCATTTTGGGCGCGGCCGCGCTGCTCTAAAATCCTGCAACATCAACAACATCATCAATTTCATCCACTCGAACGTCCAATTCTCGCCCAATGCAATCCCAACATGTGCAACCTACAAAAATACACAAAATACATGAAAAGTAGCTGAAAACCATGGAAATAAGCAATAATTCATGTTCATTGGTATCCGATTCGTAGGTATAAAACCTACTCATCAACCTCTTCGGTCAGTCGGGGCTCCTGGATCTTCAGCTGGGTGTTTTCTTCCTCCAATGAATTGAGGGCGTGAATCAGGTCGGTCATCTTGGAGTGTGTTTGCTCCATCTATTCTTCAAGGGTCGCAATTTCCTCCTTCTGGTCGGCATCGTTCTCTTTTAGCAAAACCCGCTCTTCCATGAGTTGGTCGATCTGCTTCTCATGTTCAACGATCACCGCTTGAAGAATGCCGATCCGATTCCGAAGCTGATAGCTCTCCCTGCTGACTTCAGTGAGTTTGTCCTGTGTGCCGGCATGAAGGTCCCTCTCCTTCTCCAGATCAGACTTCAAAGTCTGAATGTCACCCTTTAAGACTTCATTTGCTGCCTCGATCTCCTTGTTCTTTTTTGTTAATTTGAGTAAGGATGAGAGAGATCGGGCAAACACCGCGCTAGACTGTGAAAAGCTGTGTGTTAGATGGGAGATGGAGATCAAGTAGTGAAATAACTTTCTATAATAATGATGAAAACAGAATTACCTGAACTTGCAGTTTGATGAAGTCTTCTAAGAATTGGTCCGGGGTATGATTCTTGAACCGATCGTCATCGGCTGGCATAACGAAGCATTCAAGAAGATCATAGGGAAAGGGATCAGAGGAGCTTTGGGGCCAGAGGGTTCGTGGTTTGGGCTGGTTGCTGGAAGAAGGAGCCGAAGCCGGGTGATCGGACGAGCGGGCTCCGCCTGGATTGGATTTGATCTGATGTGTGGGTGCGGGCGGAGGTACCGAGCTGGACGAAGCCTCTTTGCGAGGTCTTTTCGCTAAAGGCTCCAGTACTTCGTCATCGGTCTCTTCTTCGTCAATAATTCCCAAAGGAATCGGGTCGGGAATCATCGCGGGAGTCTTCACTGGTTTGGGCGGCACCTTCTTCTTGAGTTGTTTTTTCTTCATCAAGGCCATCTTTTCCGACCTGCTCATCTCCAAGGTGTTCTTCTTGAAGACTTGAGCCATTGGAATGGCTGTGATCGAGCGGGCAGCTATCGTCACTTGGTTTGAAAGCTCATCGTCCGGAATCTCTTTGGGATCGACGAGGTTTGGCTCGGTGATCCGAGAATCGGTTCGGCCGATATCAGCTGGGGCTACGGGCTTGATGAGAGTTACTGAAAGAAGATGAATATTAAAGGTCATTTCAAGTTAAAAGGGAATTATGAGCAGTAAAGTTATAAAATTGGGGTCCAAAAATTAATTCTTACATCCATGATCATACAGTCAGGTATGGTCGCCGAGGAGCTCGAAGTCCCATTCCTCATCGGGCATCTTGCTGACGAACTGTTTGAATTCGTCCAGGTGATCGGCTGGAAACGCTTCAATATTTGTTGGTGTTTTTGTTGAGGCCGATCCAATCTGATATCAAGCTGGTATCGGGCCCCTTGATGTAGAACCACTGGGAGTGCCAGCCTTTATTGCTGGTCGGGGTCTTCATCAAAGATCGCATCTGAGCCCCTTTGACAGGCAGCTTACTGATCTGCCAAAACCCTGACTCGCGAGAGCGGATGACAGTGAATAGGGCAAAGAAGAAGTCCAGAGTCGGCTCGACCTAGCAATCGTGGCAGAAGGCGATGAAGCAGACCAGGTGGATGAAAGAATTTGGGACTAGCTGGGCGAGCCCGACCCCGACAACGCTAAGAAAATTGAGCATGAAAGGGTTGAGGGAGAATCTGAGCCCATATTTTAGGGCTTGGACGGATACGACAGTCCAACCTTTAGGGCGTTGGTACATTCTCTCGTTGAGGTCGGCTGTGCGTATCTGGTATGATATAGGGATCTGGTACAGTTCCCGGATGGGCGCGAGGTCTTTGGTTTGGATGGAAGATTTGGTATTTATGTGAGTGAAGGTTCTGTCTGAGAAATATTCCTCTAGCATCTTTATGTTTTGAAGTTCGGCTTCGGTTCGGGGTGATGGGGTAGAAAAGGGGTTGCTAGGGAAGTCTGAGCTGGTGATGGGATCTTGGGATGAGGTACTCAGTCCCAGGGAGGTAGAACTGGTTCCAGCGGCGGAGATAGGAGCTGTTGGTGCGGCGGCGATGGCGACTGTTGGGATGGCAGTGGTGGTGACTGTGGTGGATTCTGTTGTTATTGCGGTGATAGGAGGCGGGATTTCGTTAGCGGCAGTTGCGGAGGCACTGATTTTGGATGGGTTGGAGGAGCTTGAAGCGTCGTTGGTTGCCATTGATGAGTAGAAGGACAAGGTGCAGGAATCAATTGGTCGGAGAAGGAGAAGGATGGAAATCGCGGTGAAAGTTGCAGAGAAGAGATTGAAGAATTTGAAATTTAGGGGTAAAAGTGGCGGTTGAATTTGGAAGTGGTTTATCTTTATTGGGGGTGACCCTTGAGATCTGACACGTTTTCTCACGAACGGCACTATTTTAATGAATGCGGTGGGGCCGTTATTGGCACGTGGCGACTGGGGGTAATAATGGCTGTAATGGTTTGAGACGGTTATATTTTTAAGGGGGTGTTTGGTTCATTGATTGAAGTTAAATTCATTCTTTATACTCTTTTTATTATAATTCCTTTTTATAATTAAAGAGTAGGGGGCAATGTTGGGTCCTGGGTTCGGGATCCCCGACCCGACATGGTAGATCCGACCCGGCGTGTGGATTTAGAGTTGAGAGGAGTGATCTAGTTAAGGAAGTTACTTCCTAACTAGGTTGACTTATATTTTGACTGGAGCATTTATTGTGATTTGGTTGATGGAGACATATGCTTTATACTGTCAAGTGAGACCAGGCGTGATGATAATATAAGGAGGTATATATACAAGGCTTCCCTCTCCAATTCAAAAGTAATGCAAAACTCAACACTAAACTGCAAACCTCCATTGTTATTAAACCTTGAGACAGCCTGTACTAATTCTCATGCCTGAGCTATCCCCCGGCGGCAAAAACCTCCCGGAACTCTGAGTGTGGTCTCGTTATTGTGCAGGGTTAGCGCATTCTTAGTGATTGAAGTGCGTGGACAAATCTTCACGTTAACAATTAATATTTAAATTTTATTGACAATAACCGTGGAAGAAAAATTCAACAAAAACAGGTGAAAAAGACCGTGTAAATTATTTCATTTCAACTATTTCTTCCAAGGATAGAAGGATTAACATCTGATGGAAGGATTAACATCTGATGCAATCATTCAAATGTAAAAGGTACGTAGTGCCTACAATATTATCTTATGTAAAAGGTACGTAGTGCCTACAATATTATCTTAGTAGTAGAGAGAGAAGAGAGAGGAGAGGGGAGAGGGGAGAGGGGAGAGAGGGGAGAGGAAAAAGGACGGACTGAGGGGGTTGGTTGGGGAGGGAGGGAGGAGGGTAAATTATGAACATGGGATTGGAGAGAGGAGCAGTTGTTGTCACCGTATATATATATATATATATATATATATATATATATATATATATATATATATATATATATATATATATATACACACGTATAAAGCTGGACTGTTTTGTTGTGTACCGCCAAAAGTCCCCACATCGTACTATTTACCACAAAAACACGTGGACCAGATTCTCCTTACCATAAGAGAACTAACAATAATTATGATAAAATAAGTACTACAAAACAATTCAAATATCAACATACACATTTATATAAATTTCCAATTCAATTATCAGCATTTACTCATGTATACAACTTTGGAATATCAATTAGCAGTGATTTTCTTTTTTGGGTGCCAGCTGCTTCACCTGCTTATAGATTTCTCTCTCTTTCGAACCAGAATACAAACTCAGCTCAGTCTAAATTTGACCCAACAAGGCTCTGAAGAGCCGCTTTTTCTTCTTATCCGTTCTCCATAAAGTTGGTTTTCAAGTATATCCTCTCCTCTTCATCTTAATTATTTGTATATCTTGTGTATATCTACAAGTTTCATATCTGTATATATATATGTCTTAGGTTTCCTGTTGAAGTTGAAAGATCCCAATTGAGTGTAATTTTGAGCCGGTTCATTTGTTGCTTCTAGATTATATAAACCAAGGTTGGCTTTTGATTTTGTTTGCTTATTTGTTTTAAGGAATTGCAATTGATTATTTTATCAGAATAGAAGGATTTGAGCTTTGATAAATTAATACCCTTTTTCTTACTTTCCCTTTTCTTCTTAGGTTAAATATTGGAATTTCGATTTGATTCGGTGGACACGAGTTTACTAGCAATTTATAATAGAATTAGGTTCTGTGTTGGATTAGTGTTGTTTTAAATTCAAAGATAATCTTAAATTCATTTGATTAGCCGTTATGTCTTGTTTTTAATCTTAATTATTATTTTTTTATACATAAATTATTTATTTATTTATTAACTATTTTGTGTGCACTAGTAATTTTAAGTTTGGAGCTTATAGAGTTGGTAACTGGATCCAGGTGGTTCTCAATTCTACAGCTCATTTCCATTTTCTTTGAGTTGTTCACAGTAATATCATGTTAAGTAGTGTATTTTGTTTCTTTTTCTTTCCGTTACCCCCTTCCACCTTTGAAAATGGATTCCCCCGGAGGTTTCATTATATCTTAATATGTGAAAATTAAGAAAATTTTCTATGCTAGCATACTTGCCATACATCTCTTAGCGATTATGTATTATTTAAGTCGGGCATTTTTTTTTTACCTAATTTAAGGGACTTAATTACAGTTCGTAGGCTAAATGTTTTTCTATGCATTCCAGGGAGAATTTCTTTAGGAGTATATATCGCTTAGTTTAAGAAGATTCATATACATTAATTAAGAATGAATCAGCCCAAGATAAAGCGTCTAGTAGGTAAATATGAAGTGGGGAGGACAATTGGTGAGGGTACATTTGCGAAAGTGAAGTTTGCTAGGAATTCTGAGACTGGTGAGCCAGTGGCTCTCAAAATCCTTGACAAGGAGAAGGTTCTCAAACACAAAATGGCTGAACAGGTCTGTCATTCTTCCTTTTCCCTTGTTTCTGTTTTGGTCAAGACCTTTGTAGCAATACTTGTTCCTGATCACTTCCCAATTTATTTTTATTTTGATATGTATCTCTCTTTTCATATTTTGAGAGTGTATCACTCGTAATCTAGATAGCTCCTAGGTATTTTATTTTTTATTTTTCTAATGTTTGCAATTCCTCAAGAGAAGTTTTATCATAATTTATATATTTTCATTTATGTAATCTGCGTAATTCTGCAGATAAAGAGGGAAGTGGCAACAATGAAGTTGATAAAGCATCCAAATGTTGTTCGCCTCTTTGAGGTCTCTCTCTCTCTCTCTCTCACCCTCCCTCCCTCGCTCTGTTTAATGTGTGGCTCATTTCCTCTGTAGCTTATTATTAATTTGTTTCTCTCATCGTTTGTCCGTATGTAGTTTCTATAACTGTAAACCGAATGTCCCTTTGAGCTTTAGTTTTTATCTGTCCATGCCTTAATAATTCGCCTTCGCTTGACAAGTTTTCTTCAAATTAGCATTCTTCTTGAACAGTTGGTGAAGAAATATAACGAGCTAAATTTGCACGATTATATCATTGTGTTCTATAGCTATAAATCTTAACTAATTTACCTCAATAGTTGCGGAAGGATTTGATAGCAGGAAGCTGGTGGTTTCTGAAATTTCAAAAACTTATATCTATAAAAAAAAAGAACAAGATATAAGGAGATTTTGAGAATCCATAGAAGTAGAACAGAAATGTGATAAGTATGAATCCGTACCTTCAATATCAGACTCTTTTTTTTTTCTTTTTTTTTTTATGTATTTTCTTCAATGCGGTAGGACTACACAACTGCCATTTTGTTCTTAGTTTTCTTCAGTATCTCCGCTCATTTATATTTGTTATTCTATCTGCTGCAGTCCTGGTTTTACGTTGTTAAGTGTTGTGAACTTTTAAAATGGGGTCTGTCTTAAAAGAATTACTTTTTTCTTGAGGTTTTGGTTTTTGTAGTTTCTATTGTCCTTAAATTGGCTATGGACGGCCACAAAATATCACACCTCAAAAACATTGCCAGCCTCGGCTCTTGCATCATGATTCAATATTCTTTACCATACCATTTGTTCATACTACGTCATTTTACCTTCCCTCCGTTCCACAAAAAGAGTCCCATTTCCACTTTTCATACATATTGAGAATAATTTTTGTTCCATGTTTACTCCTAGAAGTAGTATGCTGTTAGTTTAGTAGTGGTGGTGTGATAATGAAATTAGGACGACAAACTTGTGGATGTGGCATCATTTTATATTTCTATGAATAATTGAAGACTCTTTTTGTGGAACAAAAAAGTTTGCAAATGGGCTTTTTGTGGAACAGAGGGAGTATAACTTTTGATGAATCATATTGAAGATACAAATATTATATAATGGACTTGGACATGAGAACCTTCATTGGTGGCCTACAATTTAAAGGAAGACACTAGGACGTTCTCGACATAATCTTAATAGTTATTGCTAACGAATAATTATTGCTCCATAAGTGATTGTCAAAGGTCAAAATGTAATAATAAGTACATAGTGTATGGAAATAGGCCACGGGTTACCTAATGCGGCACCGGTTCAGACCGCTGGGAAACCGTAGCATGGGTTCGTCTAGGCCTTTTTCCGCCGCAAGGTAGGCTGAGACAATGACAAATTAAAATTTTGTTGTTTTATGGTAACAAAGTTTGATGCATGAGAATACGAAAAATAGAATCCTAAAGGTTAACGATGACAATCTTTTATGCAGAATTCTAGGAAACATGCAACCGAATAATCAAGACTTTCTGGCAAATAGGCTTGTAGAATTGATGATGAATAGTATCACTAAGTATTAACCACTTTGGATCGTTGGGTGAAATAAAATCAATCTTTGCTGCTAAATAAAACAACAATAGTATGTTAGAATTTCCAGAGCACTCAAAAGAAATAACTTTCATTAAAAATTTTGGTTGATATCCCTGTATTCTGAAATAAGAGTTAAGAGTATATAAATAGATGCATTGAACAGGATCTATATTTTATCCTGACCTTTTATATATTTGTAGTGCTCTATATCATTTCTGAGTTGCAGTCACTATATAGAATTCTATTGCTTCAGAATATAATGACAGTTTAGCTAAATAAGATCTGTAATCTATTACAATTAGAATAATGGTAAAACTTTAATATAGGGAAAGTAAAACTCCAGTTAGCCAAACGGTAAACACTCTAGAATGAGATTTCAAATCTTATACGATATGTCAATATTTAGTGCTCTCTCGGTTTCAAAATATAAGATCAAGTTTACCTTTACAAAGTCAATTTGAGATATTTTCAAATTCAAAATTAATGTGATTCATTTAACATTTGAAAACAATAAATCTTGTAAATAGTATTACTATTTTGATAGTTTACACACGACAATTTTCATAATTGTATCTTCTAAAACTAAGTTAATCATATCAATTTTGAATTTGAAAATATCTCAAGTTGACTTCAAAAACGTCAATATTGACCCTATATTTTGGAACGAAGTAAATACATTCTTTTGTTAGTGTGCATTCATTTGATTATTTGTCTGTCTACTACAGGTAATGGGAAGCAAGACCAAGATATTTATTGTTCTGGAGTTTGTCACGGGGGGCGAGCTCTTTGATAAAATTGTAAGTCAATGATTTCTCCCAACCAAATTTAGTACCTGTTCAGCAGAGTGGTACGGTGAGCTTAAGCGCTTTTTACTAGTAAATTTGTACGAGAAAGTGTTGTTGATATAAAAGTCAACCAATGTTTAACATGACCTTCATAGCTATTTTAGTAAGTTTTAGTTCTTAAAAACAATGCAGTTTCAAAAGAACCAAACGTTAGCTTCTCCCAAAAGTGCTTTTGCAGCCCTAAAAACTCTTACTCGAAACACTTTTGTTATGTTACCAAGTAATCTCCAACACAACATTTTGTATGGAATGAGCTTTTAGACCCCCTCCGTCAAATGAGCACTTATAGTATTGTTTAGCCACTAGTGGGGTTAGGGCCGTGTTATAAAAGATGTAATGATGAATCAGACCATTTTAGCTGCTTCTTAGTTGCAATTGAGGTTTTAGCTTATTCAGTTGTATTGGCACTTTACTCCTTCAATTTAATGTCATCAATCCTTTTTTGGCTGTAACTTGTTTTGTTAATTTGTTGTATATATCTTAGTTAGCATTATCTTTACTTGAAAATTTATTGAATGAAGGTAAACCATGGACGGATGCGAGAAGATGAAGCCAGAAAATATTTCCAACAGCTCATTAATGCTGTTGATTATTGTCATAGCAGGGGTGTCTTCCACAGAGATCTGAAAGTGCTTAACATTACTCTTCGAACATTTAATCCTCAATTAAGTTCAGAATTTATGTCAGCATGTGGCCTAATAAAGTTTCATTTCTTTTCAACATTTTCTGGTGCAGCCTGAAAATTTGCTGCTGGATGCTTATGGAAACCTCAAAGTTTCTGATTTTGGATTGAGTGCACTGTCCCAGCAAGTTAGGGTAAACATGATCATTTTATTGTTTCTTAATATATATTCTTTTGTATTAGATGTTCATTGTTTCTTATACAGATTATCAATTATTGCCAGTGCTATTGTGCAACCAAAGTGTTGTATCCTATTGATTCCTTGCTTCTTTACTCGCGAGAGCATTACCTACATGTGATATTCATATGTAACTCGTGGCAGTCAAACTCCAAAAATGAACTCTGACTTTTGTTATAATACTAGTCAATCAATTACATAGTCACGAAGTTTTGTAACTAAGGTAGTAAGGCTACATAAGCGAGTCATTACAGATTTTGCTTATAGAGTTCATGCTTTTGCAGAATGTCAACTAAATGTGTGCTACTGTTGTCTAGGTTCTAGATGTTTAGTCTTTTGATGTTCTCCAATCATAAATTTACATTTTCTAGTGGCATACCTGGTGTTCATATTTCTGGTTTGATTGTGAGTTTTATAGTAACTGTTAAACCAGATAATGTTATTAGCTTAAACTTTTGAATTACTGATAACATAACATATTATTAGAGCTATGATTCCACAAGATCTTGTTTTGAATCTTTCGTGATTGCATGTGGTCCTCTGATTATGTAGGGTGCAGTTTGCATTATGTTCTCTTTTCCCACGGTTCTGCAACTTGAAATGCCTCTCCATGTGTGTACCAGGATTGCATGTGAGAAGGAGCTTTAAATAATGATATACATTATTGGGGCCATTCTCTTAGAACTCTAGGTTTCAAATCTACTATTATTAACTAAAGGGTGGCTAGTTTTTATTAAACTAGTTAACCAAAAAGAACCAGTTAGATGCAACAATGTTTTCATACTGTTAAATTCTGGTGCAGCTTCCCCCTCCACCCCCCCCCCCCCCCCCTTTTTTTTCTTTCTATCTTGAAATTAAATACTGAGCCTCAATTTAACTATGATGTAACCTAGAGGACACAGAATGTAGTTCTTACTTTTTTGTTTATTTTGCAGGATGATGGCTTGCTTCATACTACATGTGGCACTCCAAATTATGTTGCTCCTGAGGTGCTAATGACAGTTGAATTATTCTTCCTCTCTTCTCAGTTATATACCTAATTCCTTTCTACCTCCTTAGGCTCATTTACAATGACTTCTGATTTTTTAGGTTTTAAATGATCGAGGATATGATGGGTCAACCGCAGACTTGTGGTCATGTGGAGTCATACTCTTTGTGTTAGTTGCAGGGTACTTGCCTTTTGATGATTCTAATCTTATGAATCTGTATAAAAAAGTGAGCCCTGTAGTCATTTTTCTGCACAGTTCATACATTTTTCTCCATCATCCATATCTCATATATATCTGTTTGCAGATCTCAGCTGCTGAATTCACTTGCCCTCCCTGGCTCTCATTTGGTGCCATGAAATTGATAACTAGAATCTTGGATCCCAACCCTATGACTGTAAGCATTTGTACTATTATTGAAATTTTGTTGATGAGCGTGGGCACTAGATATCTGATTAGTATTTTTACTAACCCCGCTATAAAATAGCTTTCATTCACTCATTTCTTTTAAAGAATTTATAATTGTTGAATTTCTCAACAAATAATTTCATCAATGACTTATCATGTTATATATCTTATGTAGTTTGTGACTAAATAAAGAATAAGATGTAGTCTTTTTCTAGAATTAATGAAGTAAAACTGAAATCAAAGTCGTATAATGGAATTCTATAAACAAAATATTGAGGTCATCAAATAATAATGACTTATTCCTTGCATCATGTGATACATGTTGTAACTGTTGGTTCTTGGCACACTAAAGTTGGCTCTAATTTTTCTCAAAACACAATGGAAAAAAACAGAACACACAAAAAAAAATGGTGAAAGAAAAATAACAAACAAGAACGAATAATACACACACACACACACATGTATCAAGAGAGCATTTTGAGACGTGGCAATAGATAGGCAACTTGATTAGCAGTTTGCTTTCAGCAAGATAGAGCATGCACATTGTCGTAGAATCTCATATAGTGAAAATCCAGAATATGTCATGTCTGCTTCAGCGACAGTTATATGCTTTTCCCAAGGCTGTTCACTTGAACTGCTGAAAACCAACTTAAAGGTTTGGCAAGGTAGCATAACTAGGAACTACCTAAATTTTTGGCTTGCTTGAAGAGTTCCATTGTTTAGAATATATTTGTCCACATTTTTGCCTTTAAAGATGGAACGATTTGAATGTTAAGTAATAAGTTGTGTAAATATAAAAACATAAATTCATTTTAGCCTGTTAGAGAATTGACATTTCATGTCTTTTGAAATATGATTGGTCCACTAAATGTGTTGGGAAAGGTTTCTTACAAGTGCTCAAAAAATTTGTGCAAACATTGGAGGAATTTGAATGTTCTATATGCGGTCCAATTAATTATGAATGTAGTTTACTTAGGCGTGGAGTCTACTTAAACGTTCAAGACTACTCCGTATGATGAGATAATATTCTTATAAACAACTTACCTTTTGTTTTACATGTTTGTATTTATATGAGTTCAATCTTTTTTTGACATGCTTGTCTGCTAGCTTGAAACTGTTTTAAGCTCTATTGCAATATCTATATTATGGTAATATCAAATGGTCTGTTGTGAATTTGAGTTCTTAATGCGTTGCGAACGCGTACATATCTTGTGCTTAAATTTTCTTTTCATTTTAAGGATTTAAAATGCTCTTTATCTGTTTTTTTAGAGGAAAGGGGATAACACTGTAATTTATTAATTTAGTAACCATAAACTTGGGGGCATAATTCTTACCCAAGATAGACAAAGAGGGGGAAATAAAACCGTACCGCTAAAGTAAAAACAAGAAAAAGAATAGGCACTAGATCTCATTGAAAATATACCCCATCTATTGTTGAGCCAACTTGGTAACAAACAGCAGGAAGAACTGTAGCAATGCCAAAAAGTTTCATGAGTAAGAACCTGATGTATATTAGTAGCCACATGTAGACTGGAATAACATGCTAAAGAATCAATTGTCTACTTCTTCTGATTAAGTATACATACTGCCATGAGATTGTAATTTCACCTAGCAACATATCCACCAATTTTTCGAGTCATGTTCAATACTGCAAATGTGCAACTGTTACAAAAGATAAAGTTGCAAGCCATCCAACAAGGTCGTAATTTCAGCCTTCATATTGGTTCCCAAAACTATATGAGTTAGAGAAACCCAAGGCCAAGTTATGTGCACAATCTTAATTGCACCTCCTCCTGCAATCCTTTTATCTAAGAACTGAATATCATTGTTATATTTAAGCATTCCATCTTCATGTGGATGCAACTTGATCCACACTCCCCTATGCAACTGAATAGGTTGAACCTGCAAATTGAACAGCTTGAGTGCACAACTTATCATGGAAGCCTAATTTTGTCTTAGGCTTGTGAATGGATTGTAAGTTCCATAACCATTTTCAAAACTCTATAAATTAAAGCTGTTGTGTGGCTGTTTTGACCATCAAAAATAATTTGATTCCTCATCTTTCACAACTCCGGCAAACCACAGGCAAACACCAATAGCTTTTAGGAAAATGCTAATGGTTTTAAAGATTGGAAGCACCCCACCATGCATCACAAAGAGCAGACATGTTACGTTTCTGAGGCACATCCAAACCTCGAACGAAACTAACTTACAAATTGGTGGCTAAGTCACTCTGCACAAAGAGATGATTCATCGTCTGATTCGTCTCTGCCCTTGGATAAGAACAACAAACACACCTGGAAACCATAGAAAAGCCCCCGCATATGTCAGAATTAACTGGCAAAGTATTATGAAAAGCTTTCTGTACAAAGATCCAACTTTGACGGGGAGCCATTTATACTATGGAACTGAAAACCAAGAGATCTAGATTGATTCCTTAACTCTGAAGATGAAAAACAACAAGAAAGAGAGCCTATCCAACACAAATTACCCTCTTTAGAATCGTCCAGCACAACACCGTTAAAATCAGAATCTATATGAGAAGGTCGAACCTGCAGTGTCTGCAAGAGCCTGCTTAACTGTGTAATGAGGCTGGTGTGGTTTAGGCACCCAATGTTGCAAAATATTCTCCAGCCAAGAATCCTGCCAAAAACTGATTCTTTTTTTATCTGCTTTCAAGCATTGATTTTCTGGCAGTTTTCTGCCATCTAAACATGTATGGTGAGTGAAATGATTAGATAATCATGATTCTTCAATTGGTTGCTCTACCCTCAGCAGCTATCAGGTAAACAATCATTTGTTTGGGATACAAGTAAATGAGATGGTGTGAAAGTCATCTTTAGTATAATGTGTCTTTCTATTTTAACTTGTTTGTCATCACTAATTGTGTTTCAGTCATTTGTTTGATTATGTTGACCCCATTTTTCATTCTCTGTTTTTGATGCTTGTATATTCCAGCTATCCATGGATTCTTTTGTTTTTGTTTTTCTTTTTTGGCTGTGAGTGGCAACAAGTTTCTGAGAAAAGTGCATCAAATCCACTATCAAATAATAAGAGCTGCTCCTTCAGTCCTGAGATGAATTTCACAATTGGGTTTTATTTCTGCATCGGAAAATGATCAAAAAAGTTGTTTTTTATGAATCTTTTTTATCTTTCTCCCAACCCTTTTATTTTTGGGAAAAAAATGCAAACATTTAGAGTTATATTTGTTATTAATTTCACTGCAAAAATATAATCTAACTGGGAAATCATTTGCATGACGTAGTTATATTTTCTACATGTTCAGCATTTTAATATTGCCTTCCTCTTTTCCTAGGCTTTTCATGCTTTTAACTTTCTTTGCAAGTGGTTAATCTTCTATCTAATCGTATAAAAGCATCATCTGCCTAAGTAACAGCGAAACATTGCAGACAAATAGCTTTCTGCACAAATGGCATAGTCATCATGCAAATGCTTTGATATAGCAGTTGTACATTATTTAACTTTACCTTTTGGGTTAATACATCTGTTGGCAGCGCATCACAATACCTGAAATTTTGGAGGATGAATGGTTTAAGAAAGATTATAAGCCACCTGAGTTTGAGGAGAAAGCAGAAGCTAATTTGGATGATGTAGAAGCTGTTTTTAAGGATTCTGAAGTTAGTTTGTCAAACTTATTAAACAGTTAACTGTATTTATGAAAAAAATCTTTGAGATGTTTTTGATTTCATGAGTTGTCTTACAACAGGAATTCCATGTGACGGAGAAAAAGGAAGAGCAGCCAGCAGCCATGAATGCATTTGAGTTGATATCTATGTCAAAGGGCCTCAACCTTGGGAATCTCTTCGATGTAGAGCAGGTTAATTTTTTAGTGCACTTTGGTTTTTAGATCATTTTTGTTTTCAGTTGAAACTTTTATATTGCATAGCTTGAATGATTCCTATTGTTGATCTAAGGGAGATACATGGCACTAAATTTTCCTAAAAGGTCTACATTATTTGAATTCTTTTATGTATTGGCACTACATTTTTTTGGGTAAATAAGACTACCTCCATTTTACAAAATGAGTTCTATTTTGATTTCTTTAAAGCTAATTTATGACATTTTTCAAATTTAAAATTGATAAGAATTGACGTGATTTTAGTCAAACAATCGTGAATATTGTAAACTATTTAAATGGTACTACTACTTACAAAAAAAATAAAAATAAAATAGTTTTCATATTAAATGTATTTGCATCAGTTTAATTTTTAGCATTTCAAAAGCTCAAAATTGGTCTCCTTCT
This sequence comes from Aralia elata, assembly GCA_034770075.1. Classification (NCBI taxonomy): domain Eukaryota; kingdom Viridiplantae; phylum Streptophyta; class Magnoliopsida; order Apiales; family Araliaceae; genus Aralia; species Aralia elata. The sequence goes on from CM068382.1 coordinate 36,246,959, forward strand.
GTATTGTCAGAGATGATATGTCATGTATATAATTTTTATAGGTACTTGCAAGCATGTTTAAAAACTTAAATTATGAGTTTACATAAGCTTCCTCAGATTGGTAAGTTGTTATGTTATTGTAGCAAGATACCAACAGTGTAACACCCCCTTTCCGAAATAGAAAGAGACGTTACGCACAAAACCATTACAAAACAAAACGAAAATTCTATGCTACAAAAGAATAGTCTCTCATAACCAATAAATATCAAATGACAACCCATAATAAATGCCAGCCCGGCTCAAACCACAATCTAAAATAATTATTACAACTCCAAACAAACACAGAATATATCTAAATCATTGCAAAAAAGGGAGCTCTTATCACACTTGCCCTTGATCCCCTTGATTACCTGCCGGAAGGAAAAACACAGCATGAGCCAAATGTCCAATACGGATATAGAGTACAAGAATAATGAACTGAAATAACTAACTCAAATCAATGAACTAAATTGAAACGAACAAAACTAACACAATGAAATAATAGGCTGAATCAAATGACTGGGTGTTATTTCATACTGAGCTCAGAACAAAATAGAAATATACCTTGCCACACAGACAAATCAAAATAATGACACACAGGCAAGTCAAAATACTGCCACACAGGCATAACATACATCGGACCGGCCGGATCTAGATGCATGCAAAATCGGAAGGCGTGTTTGGCACAAACATCACCAATCCGCAGAACATAACAAAACAGAAAATTAGGGTGGACCCATACGCCTCCCACAACAAAATCACCATATGGTCAACTCCCACCGGAGCGCAAAACGGAGACGCTGTGGACTAATCACACCGCCACGGAAGGTGTTATGCCTCGGTGCCAAGAAGACATGTCTGTGGTACCCCCACAGGTGGTTATAGCTCAGGTATACCCTACGGTAAATTCTAACAAGATACCATGTCACAATACATGCGACATAATATCAACACAAAGGGGTTCTAATATGTACATGTTAAACTGAAACGAATCATCAACACAAAGTCTCCAAAAAATATATTAACATGTACATTACTACAAACATCAAATTAAATTCTAGACATGATGCACTAGTCTAAAGAGTACAAACATGAGTTTCAAATATCAACGCCAAAATGAAATTATCATAATAAATTTGATAAAGAATAATCATGAGAGGCAATACCAAATTTCTAAACGATTAGCGAAACGAACGAATTAAAATTAAAAGAGTCTCGCTGAAAGAGTACGGAATCTGTACCTGGAGTAAGCAATGTAATACCCAAAATTTATATTCCAAATATGACTCGTTACTGTCCGATCTAACTAATTGAAGAAAATAATATGTAGTTATAAGTTACTTAATAACTATAATTTATAATAATATGTAATTATTTCCCCAATTATATCCGTTTAACAAGATAAACCCAAATTAGATTACAATTGATCTTTTAATCACTTCCCCTTTTATTTTTACAATTCAGCATCCTTAATATTATATATATATATATATATATATATATATATAATACACATCATTAGTGCTAACAGAGTAACTATTGTTCATGTTAAGGATTCTTTATTTTATTATTAACAAATCATCACATGACCTTTAATCTACTTTTACAATTCGCAACAGTGAGAGAATCACACATATACATATGTATTCCAGACTCTCAATTATGAATAAGAACGGTAAGACCCAATAGCCAATTATATACAGAAAATAAAAAGAAAAGAAATGCACCTGCTTTTGTTTCTTCCGTACGTTCTCACAATCATAACTCTCTCTTTCTCTCGGTTAAGCGGCGAAGTCTTCCTTTTTTCTTTTTTTTTATCCGACGAACAAAGGTAGGGTACACTATATATGGTTTATGTTTTATTTATAAATTAATATATTTTACTAACTCTCCTAATTTTAATTGGATTTATTATTACCTACATATAAATTAAACCCAACTAGTATTAAAGCCCAATTTTACCAAATTAATTTATTCATCGCTTATTAATACTTATTAGCCCGCATAAATTAAATGACTAGTTTGACCCAATTAAAAGACAAAAGTCCAATCAATATATTTTAAAAAAAATATATATAATTTTATTTTATTACTATTTATTATTATTATTATTAGTTTTTACCGGGTATTACAAACAGCATATACCAGACTACATACATACTTACGCCTTTACGCAAAGCTCTTTAAGAAGAATACTAAACAATTCAAATCTTTACTCGTATCTATATGTTCTTAAATTTAATATTATGATGTCTAACTCATTAAGAAGTAGCTACACAAAAATGGACCGTGTCCCTTAGTCTGCAGCTTTCGTTAGTGTAATTGTAACATTTCACATAATTTCTTTGCATCCTCTCCCTATCATGAACTTCTTTAGGGATTTTTTTTTACTATGCCTCATGTTATTATTATTGTTTTTCTGTTTTTAATTGCCCCCTTGCAAAAATGAGCTGGGAAGAAAATATGCAAACTTAAATTAACGAACAAACTGAAAATTCAACAAAATAGTCTCTAGTATTTGAATAAATAACATAATCTATTAAATCATTGTTGGTATAGTCATTCATTTTATTCATTAGACCATAGATGTTTAGGAGAAAAGCCAAAACATGATGAAAAGAAAGGCTGCAGTTGTCTGAGCATTGAGCATCCTGATAACCTTAAATTATGTGCTTTTATAGATTCATTGTTGAATCTTCTGATGTCCTGCTGCGTAATATTTGAGATTGTATTGTTGTACTGGACAACTATCTGTATATTTCTGTTGTCCACTTGCCACTAGAAGTCTTCTCTTCAATATTAGGACAGTTCCCCGGTCACTAAATATAATAAATGCATATCAGCATATGTTGTCATTGGTCTATTTGTGAAAATTTGGAATCTCTTTATGCATTTATTTTCTGTTTGAATAATTTTATACATTCGGTTACAGGGATTTAAGCGAGAAACAAGGTTCACTTCTAAAAGCCCAGCCAATGAGATAATCAGTAAGATTGAAGAAGCCGCAAAACCACTTGGTTTTGACGTCCACAAGAAAAACTACAAGGTAAAAGTAATTCAATTACACATACTTTCTGGTGAACTGACTCAGTGTAATTGAAAGTTAGTAATCCTTTGGTACTACATCAGTTAATATATAGTATTATTAATGATAATTGCAAAAGAAAAAAGTCCTGAATATATTTATTTTCATTCCAGATGAGGCTTGAAAACATAAAAGCTGGGAGAAAAGGAAACCTTAATGTTGCCACCGAGGTACATGAAGCTGCAGCAGTTTATTTGTTTGGTCTCAAATTCTCAAATTAATGTTAAATTCTAATTTTATGTAGTTTTATGATGTAATCAGGTATTTCAAGTGGCACCTTCTCTTCATATGGTTGAGGTGCGAAAAGCAAAAGGAGACACTTTGGAATTTCATAAGGTACTTTATCCTGATTAATACTCTCTCTATTCCACAAAAGAGTTTATTTGTAAAATTTGCAAATATTAAAGATGTATTTTTGTTCCATGATTATCCCTCCCTAAAAATGATTAGTTTGTTAGTTTTAGTAGTGGTGGCATGATGGAATTATGATGTCACACTTGAGGACGTTGTCATTTGATACTATTATCCATGAAAAGAGGACTCTTTTGTGGAACATTTTTTTTTAAAATGAGACTATTTTATGGAAACGAGGGAGTTATTTTTTATAATTATTTATTTCTTTAATACTGTACAAATATTATCTATACAAAATTGTCATTGACAGTGTGTATCATCACTTTCTGACATGAAGAGATCTTATAACTATTAGATGGCCAATAGTGTAAAATATCTGTTATTTTTCTTGTTCAAAATAATTGGGGGCAGAGGTAGATGGAAGTGTTATATACAAGGTGCACTTATTTAGAAAGACCAGTAACTAGGGATGGCAGTCAGTCAAGACAGAAAGCAAGATATTGGTGATTTGGTGTTTTCTGTTGATTAAATGATGAAATTATATTATGGAAGTTTCTTTTTCTGTTTATTCTTCTTCAAACAGGAAAACCATTAATCATAGGTTACATCAGATCCTTTAAAAATTAAAGGTACAAGGAAAGCAACAGATCACCACAATATAAATTTTATTTAGGTTGCAAAATTTATTAATGGCTGCTCTACGAATCCCTACTATTCAAGTACAAGCACATCGAACATTTCCAAATATAATGTGGCACGTGCGGATCCAGCCATTTGATACAATGCTCCTTCTCGTAGGAGTCAAGTATAAATATACTTCATTGGCTCTCAAGGAAAAGTAGGCCATTCCAAGACTTCAGTTGGTTACATGCCAGTTGAGCAGGAAGACAATCCTCAAACTTTCAACTTTCTTAGACTTTCTTAGTATTGTTACTTTTCCTGTATGCCATGCCGAGAAAATTGGTCATTTTTATTTCGTTTGATATTTGTCTCATGTTTTTTCTTTGCAGTTTTATAAAAACCTTTCAACCAGCCTTGACGATGTAGTGTGGAAAACTGAAGACGACATGCATGAAAAATGAAGTAAAAGCTCTGCCCACCTTTGAGAGAGAATAATATGTTTCTTTTCAGATGTTTCATTTCAGATGGCTGAAACATCTCAGATAGCTAATTATATGTTGCACCATTCTTGATTTTTTTATCTTTAACTCTCTCTTGCGGGACTTTTTTTTTTTATTAAATCCCTTTCATAGAGAATTTATATAGATGGGTTACCAATTGTCTCCTGGTTGATTATTGTTGGACAGCATGGATAGTTTTCTTAGAGCCAAGATCTGTGTAGTTTGTAGTTGAGCCTTTGCATTCCAAATGGATTTACACTCGTCTCCGTTTCTTTGTGATTCTCTGTGATTCAATACGTCGCTGCTCGGTAGAATATTTGTTTAAACTAGTCTAATTTCTTGCCCGGGCTGTTTTACATATATTTTTATATAAAAAAATAATTATTAATAAATAATGATAATAACATTAATATCTTACAACAAAATAAATTTTCACTATTCATTATTTATACAACTTTTTTTTCCCTCAAATTGATTTAAAATATATGATATTTATATAAGAATTTAAGTAAATTTAACTTCAATATTTAAGTAAATTATGTTACTTAGATACAATTTTTTAATCTATTTTAGATAGAATATTTTATCGATGTGACAGTTATTATTATTAATATTTTCTTAAATTTTTGTAAAACTTATGAAAGTTTTTGAAAAATAAAAAATTTAAGCTATTTGTGCACACTTCTTATTACATTATATATATATATATATATATATATATATATATATATATATATATATAGAGAGAGAGAGAGAGAGAGAGAGATGATGGATCTAAAGTATACTTCTTCAATAGCATACCTCTTTTAAATAGAATATTTTTATTTTAAAATTACGTCGTTTTGGAGATTCTTTTAAGAAACATGTGGGGGGTTGCGGGTGACATTTTTGTAAATAAAAAGAAAGCAAGTGAGATCACTCTCTTTTAATATTATTTTGTTTTTTAAAAGAATCTCCAAAATCGGCGTAGTTTTAATAAAGATATGATATTTAAGAGAGGTATGCTACTTAAAAGGTATGTTTTAGGTCCCACTTGCTTTCCTTTTATTTATAAAAATGTCACCCGCAGCTCTATTTGATTTTTAAAACAATTTTCAAAATGACATAGTTTTAATAAAAAAAATATGTTATTTAAGAGATATGCTTTAAATTCTCTCTCTATATATAATATATAGTATGAAATAATAGGATTTAAGGCATGTCTTAGCCAATTTAGCTAAGGATATATAATAATTTTGATGACATAGTTTTGCATAAAATTTATACTTAATTTTTCTTCTTTTATTTATTTTTTGTTTTAAAAAAAATTCTAAAATGAAAAACTTAACCTTAAAAGATAAAACTATGTCATTTTAATTAAGTAGTTTTAGTCAAACTTAGCTCAAGCAAAACATTAGATTTTTTTTTGACAGATATTATAATTAACTATCAATTTATATTTTTGTTGCAGAATATCAAAAGTATCTACAGAGTTATTAATAAATGCTTATTACGACTTTTTCCAACTATTATATATAGATATTAATTTTTGAGATTATTTAATAGTTTTATGTGTTAAACTGTGAATATATTCTAATAGTTTATTTTTACCAACTAATGATATAGATTAAACTTTTAATTTACTATTTTAAGCTATTTTTTATAATGTTATAAAATTTAATTCACTAGAGAGGCGTATTAAGGATTGTTTCGAATTTAAATAAGAAATTGATAGAGGACAAATATCACCTTTTAGTAGTATATAATATACAATTGATTTGTAACAATATATATTATAATGAATAAAAATATGCGATTTTTGCAATATATTTAAACTTTGCAACACCGTTCTTACAAAAACATAGATTTAAAAAGTAATTACATGTCTTCAAATTCAATAATCCACAAAATAAAATAATAATAATAATAATAATAATCATCTTATTTTACTTATGATATATATATATATATATATATTGTTTAGTGCTTACAATCTATAATGAACATATTTGATTCGATGATGACATGAAGTAAATGTATGATTGTAATTCAAGTAGTTTTTGTAAAATCCTTATGAAATGATTTTTATGTAAAATGGACTTAGTTTAGGAATCAAACTTGTTAGGTTGATTCAATTTCGTAGAGTTTAGAACTCTTTAATAGTTATGTTGTCCAGACCAGAAGAATGATCGTATTGCCACAGGAAAAATCACTCTAAAGATCGTAGAGTACAAGTCAGATCGTAGAGTCAAGATCACAGAGTCTCCATCATTTATAGAGCAAAAGAACTACTCTACGTTTTTCACTCTGAGGAAGCCAAAAATTGTAGAGTGCAAGTCTTCTGACAAGTTATGACAAGTTCATCAACTTTAAGACTCGACCCTCCGAGGGTTATCTTCAGATGCATTTTGTGACAATGACAAGTTGAATAAAGCTTTTATCTAACAACTATTTTAGCAGAGTCAAAAGGCACGTGGCTGCTACTTGCACTTTTCACTGTACTGAAGAGAAAGCGACCTAAGGTGGTCTAAGCAGGCAACAATTCAAAGTCAATCAATTGTTGAATGATAAATGTCCAAGCAAGAATGGGACAACGGTAACTTTTCCAACGGGAAGAAGGTCCTAAGAGAACTCTATATAAACTCAGCAAATTCAAGTATCCAACAATAACAGAAAAATCAAGTCGAAACGCTGAAGCTTTGAGTTCATACTTACTCCACTCTACGATTCAAAGAAATACACTCTGCTGCTAAGTCATTTGAAAAGAGCCTTAAAGCAACTTTGCAGCACGTCAAACAAACTACTTCTCTTAGTGATTAGTCTGATCTAAGTGATCCTTTGTAAACCAAATTTATGTGACTTGATGGATTATTTGTAAATTATTGTGTAAAAGTTCAGTGGGAACTGTAATCTTGGTTGATTATCCTCCGTAATGAAAAATCCCTACTCTCGGAGTTAGAAGAGATGATTAGGAGACTTGTGCTCTGAACTTCTTAAAAATCTTATGTTCTTTAAATTATGCATTTTTGTTTATATTTGCTCTACATTTTATATTTGTGTCTATATTTATCTCATTAAGTCTAGAAACTGTGAAATTTTATTATAATCTTTGAAGGGCTTTTCTTAAAACATTCCGTTGTGCTAATATAATCAATTAAATTGCTTAACTGATTTGGTAATACATCTTTAAAAAAATACAAAGAATCTATTCAACCCCCTTCTGGATCTCTTTCGCACCTCTTTGGGAATAATAAGTGGTATCAGAGCCTTGTTCTCTTGAACTAGCTTTACAGGTTTAGTAGATCCATAACAACTAAACAAAAATCAGTTTTTTTTTTCTGAACTTAGTGGTGAAAATAAGCCACCCTTGTGCAATAAAGATAAGTTTGCTAATTAGAAAGTTCATATACAGGCGTATATGGATGCAATCGCTGATGAGCTAGTTGATGTTGTGATCAATGACCCGTTACGTTTCTACAAAGCTTGCACAACAACTGATGAATCCTAACAAAGTGGTAGTCAAACAAAGAATAAAGTGGTACAGACAACGAGAAGAAGCTGGTGGCCCTAGACAAGAGAGCTTAAGAACATTCTGTTCATGGCTCTTGAAGATGAGTTATTCAAAAATGTTGTCAACTGTAAGACAGCACAAGAAGTCTGGGAAGCTCTACTAGTGATGCATGCAGGAAACTCAAGAAGTTAGGGAGAAACAAGCAATCTCTACGGTCTCTCTCCTTAGGTGTATTTGGGGTCTGTTTTCTTGGAGAGATGTATTCCATGGCTCATCGACATGAGACCTCTCTTGGAATCTTCCATGCTAAACTTCTTTAGCATCGAGTCAATGTACTTTCCTTAGATCAAGCCAAGCATCCTTTTAGATCTATCTCTATATATCTTTATCCCCAAAATATAGGATGTCTCACCCAAGTCCTTCATGGAGAAGTGTTTAGATAACCAAATTTTGATCGACTGTAGCATAGGAACATCATTCCCTATCAATAATATATCGTCTAAATATAATACTTGGAATGAAACAGCGCTCCCACTAACCTTCTTGTACCCACAAGGTTCATCCTTATTTTTGATAAAATCAAACCCTTTGATTATCTCATCAAAACGGATGTTCCATCTTTGAGAAGCTTGCTTCAATCCATAAATGAATCGTTGTAGCTTACAGACTTGATTTGTTCCAACCGTTGAAACAAAACCCTCTGGCTGTATCATATATACATTCTCCTCAAGTTTCCCTTTGAGGAAGGCCATTTTCACGTCTATTTACCAGATTTCGTAGTCATAATAAGCTGCAATTGCAAGCAAAATCCGAATGGACTTGAGCATAGCTACTGGTGAGAAGGTTTCATCATAGTCAACTCCTTGTCTTTGTTTGAAACCTTTTGCAACCAGTCGGGCCTTATAGGTCTCTCTACCTTGCCGTCCGCTCCAGTCTTTCTCTTAAAGACCCATTTGCACCCAATAGGCTTAATGCTCTCAGGTGGTGAAACCAAAGTCCATACTTGGTTTTGATACATGGAGTCCATCTTGGATTTCATGGCTTCTAGCCATTTCTCCGAGTCTTTACTACTCATAGCCTCTTCGTAAGTCCATGGATCATCATCACCTATGATGCGTACCTCATCATCATTGTAATATCCCGAATATTTATAAAACTTATAAATATGATATTGAATGACTAAAGTTAGTTTGTAAAGTTAATTTCGAGGACGAAATTCTTATAAGTATGGATGAATGTAATTACCCCGAATATTTATGAGGCTTATAAATACGATCGTATATGGTTAGAGGTTAATTTAGTGACCTAAAACTAGATATTGAGAAGCTTAAAACCTTAAGCTTTAATGAGATTCGAATTTTGTAACATATGTGCTTAATAATGATCGAAATGATATTTCGAACCAGGTGTTTTGTAATTTTATAGTGTAAACGATGAATAAGGTCAAATAAATTTTTTTTGTCAAGCTACTTAGTCGTGCTTACATTGACAAAATGATTTGTCGTGTTTTTCACGATTTCTCCGAGAAGCATCCCGGCAAATCATTTTTTTGATAAGTTGTGTCGTGCTTGGGAATGACAAAGTGATTTGTCAAGCTTGGAAGATATTTTCATTGAGGAGCTTAGAAGATAGGTTCAATTGCAAGTTGCATTGTCGAGCTTGGAAGATAGTTGAGCTTAGAAGATATTTTTCAGTTGCAAGCTGCGATTGTCGAGCTTAGAAGATATTTTTTAGTTGCAAGCTGCATTATCGAGCTTGGTAGATATTTTGAGGGAATATGCCAAGAATATTCCAAGAATATGCTAGGGCAAAATAGTAATAAACCATGGTTGAGATGGGAAATACCAAATGCCCCAACTCTTGGTTTTCTATAAATAGCAAGCCATTCTCTTCTAAATTTTTACGAATTCACAAGTATTTTCAAGAGCTTAAGAAGCTAGTATAATCTTTAGAGAGAGTTCTTGTGAGTTAAAGTGTTGAAGCCTTGCAAAGAAATAGTTAAAGCTTGCAACTTCAAGAGGATTTACGACGAACGTTTAGACCATTATATTAATTGTAAAAGATATACGAGACAAGTCTTCTATTCCTTTAAACTATGTGCAAGTATTCTAACTCTTATGTGTTATTTTTATAAGTTATATATATGTGGTTTATATGCTTTGTGTGACAACGTGATATAAACTGTTGAATGAAATTAATTTGTAATATTAAATTGATATATGTGATATGTCAAGGCATGTTAAAGTTTATATGAAAGAATAAACTGTTTATGTGTTATTAATTAGACTTGCTGAGCCATAGTGCTCATTCTTGCGAATAAACCTTTATTTGCAGTTATGACGAACGTAAAGAAGAAGCGTAAATTAGGTTTTCATGTTAAGTACTTATTATTTGTATGAAGTCATAATGACTGTTGTAATACGAACAAGTAAACATTGTAATCGAATATTATGAAATGATATTATTTATTATCATCAAATGTTGTTATGTCATTACTTTGATATAATTTAGAATTGTTAAAGATCTATTAATCTGAATGAGGGTATTGGTAATATGGATTGATCATGTTATGTCGATACTCTGAACTTCAAATAAATAGTAAAACATTAATACAATGTTGATAAAGAACTATACATCTGAGTGAGGGTACTGAATGATATTGGGAGTTCTGTAAGCACTAAGGTTACACTTAATGAGCGCCGGTAAGGTGCCACCTTTACCGGAATACGCCCATCAGTTCCAAGAACAATCTTATCATTAATACTATGAATTTCAGATAGATAGGGAATATCGATATAAAGAGATATCTGTATAACGATATATATTCAAGTGAGGGTATTGAATAATACAGTATGTTCTGTAAAGAAAAGGAATCTTATCACGGATAAAGATGCAAACATTTATCGCAAGATTCTTCTGTTCCCAAGAACCATCCTATTATTAATGTTGAGTGAAACTTGGAGGGGTATAATGGAAGTAATAAAACTGTTTAAATCATAGAGGTTAAAAATTTGACTGGATTATATGAGTAAGATATATTATTTATATAATATACATACGTGGAGATGCGAGATATCATATCCCATATTATACGTCCATGCAACCATGAATCTACAATGCATTGATACTATTAGCGTACAGACAGAATGATGATCGAGATCAAGTTAAGAATCCACGAATCATGAACGATAAACAGCATAAATTTATAATTTTATAGTCTGTATATAGACTAATTCAAACCAAGATGCATTTATGGCCTACATGCATCGCGTTAAGTTACGATTAGAAGTACGAGATAACGTCGACCCTTTGTTCGGGGCGCCCAACGCTCGCGAATTCGGGGGCGTCGTGAGGTTGGTATCAGAGCAATTTAGGTTATAGTTTCGAGGTAATGATTAGTACACGTGGTCAGTATATAATCTCGATGGGGTTTTATAGAATTAAACATGAACTTGGATAAAGATTTCCGTAGACATAAGCTAAAAAAATATGCAAGAACACATTTGTGTAATAAATATCCTTCCAAACTAACATACACAAACAATATAGTGAAAGAAATCAATGCTTGATTATAGTAGTAACTGTTGTAATAAGATTCAATGATTAGATGCTGATTAAAGTTATGTATTTTGCGAAGGAACATTATGTTTAAATTATATTATTTTTTCATAAAACTTGAGGTAAGTAAAGGAGTAAAAACTCATAGAGAAATGTAAGTAATATGGATTAAATGACAAGAATTTTCATAAGATAGTTATAACTCGTAGACACCTCAAAATTATTGGGGGCAGGCTTCCCTACTGCTATTACCGTGACGAGGAGGGCAAAATCGTCTTAATTGATACCGGCCTGCTGGGGAGCGAAGACATTGAAAGCACAAGTGCGAACATATCAGACGCCCACCAGCGACGAACTTTGGCAGTCCAACAAACCGATCTGCGCGACAAACAAGAGGCAATCCGAAATGTGCCATTCCCGAATAATGTGTCCATGAGCGAGTTCTC
>CM068382.1:36264030-36268659 GCA_034770075.1 Aralia elata
TGCAATTGTACTATCATATATACATGGCTATGTATTAACTGTTGTGAGTCCCTATTTTTATGTTCATGAGAGCGATCCCACTGGTATATGTTTTGCTCACTTTTTGAAAGATAAATCATGCACTTTTATATGGCACTTTACATTGCTTTATTTACACACTTATGAAAAACATGACTTGGATATGCCATGGGATGTCCATTTTATAGACTGAATACTCTGCCGAAAAAAAAAAAATTTATTTGTTTTTTTTTTTTCTTTGTACCATGTATCATTGCTGCATTAATTATATGATGAGGATAGGAATTTAAGAATATTCATTGCATAATTTTTAAAAGGGAACTTATCCATTCCCTTTTCGCCTGTTCTATCCCTAGCTTATGGATTCTGATGCGCCCACTAGCCTCTTCTGCCTCTCCGGACTTCGGGTGCTTCGCCGTCGTAGGGCTTTGCACCTTTGCCGCTGTTACCTGCCAATCGCACCCGTCTTCGAGCTCGTCGCTTGACGGAGGCTGTCATCCGTCCTGATCATCCGGACGTTGAGGAGGTTTGTTCCTCCAGAGGTTGCGGTGGGAAGGAGCCGTCTTCCAGGCCACACCGGCTCCCCCCTTCTCATCGCTGCTTTATTCTGGCGCTTCCTGTCCCAGATACCACGACCTATTAGGTCAGGAATCTCAGCCGTCATCCCTCGGCCCATCACCTTGTTGCTAATGAGGGGTATATTCAATTTTATGCTATTTGAATTTGACTCTTCTACTTCCTCAATTTCAGTTCTAATCTGGACTGAACACATTGGTGATTTTCACATGGTGCCTGAGTTTTTACCCAGCCGGAGGGGTAACTGGTTTCAACATTTACCTCCCTTTACCGCGGCTTTTGCACAATGATTACCGCGCGCGGGTGGTGGATATCCTGGGGCTTTCGCCACTTTCTTCACCATCATCTTTCCCCGCCATGTGCCCTCTGGGGTTATATTGCGGGCTATTTGTCCGAGAGGTGGTTTCTATCAGGGATCCCAGTCCCCTTCATCTTCTGGAACTGTGAGGTCGTTGCTGACCCCTTGGGTATTGGCGGTTTATACACGGGGGATCGAGTTCACTGGGTCCCTGTGTCCCCACTCGGACCTCGATATTACTGCCAGCAGAGGTCCGCACTCTTTTGGGCTTTGGCTGCCGGATGACTCGGAGTCTTCAAGGCCCCGCAGATAATCCGGTCCGGTAGCATTAGCTGTCGGATGGCGCTGTTATGTCGGAGGATTCTATACGCACAGCCTAATCCCATGCGGATCAGGGGCCAACTCGTGACATCCCTGCTATGGCGGCGCTTGTTCCTGACTATTCATGAGGGGTTTTTAGTTTCCTAAGGGAACAACTCAATCAAACCATCACCCACTTCAGCGTTCGTAGGGGCTGTTTCGAGATGTAGACCGAGGGATTGGTTGACTACGACTGGGGGTACACGTTCACCCCGCTTCGCTTAATTTCCTCCTGTACGGTCTGCGTCTACGCATCAAAGGGACAGCACCGATGCCTGGCTCGGTTTTCTACCACTTTCTGCTTGGTGAGTCTTCTCCTCCTTTTGAATTGTATTGCACTTACTCTTTATTTCATTTCTTCTTTTTTCGCATCTTTTTAATAGTTAACTCTAACGCCCTGCCTCTGCTTTACCGTTTCCACAGTTACTTGGGCTCTTACGTGCGTATTTCCAATGTCTTGAGGCCTGGTCACCAGCCCTATGGTCCCGGACACTTATCCCCGGGGTCGGCGGAGATGGCATCAACAGCACTTTAGAGGATTTGGTCCCAAGTTGGTCGGGCTGGAGCTTTGCCCATTTTGTCGCATTCAGCTGGAGCTGATTCACTGCTCAGCGGAGGTCGTCTGGACTCCCTATCATTTCGGGAGCATCTGGCTGTGGGTGTTCAACACCGTATGGACATCCGTTCCGGCCCGGAGGTTTTGGTCACTTTCCACCCGTTCGTCTCACCCTGCAGAAGTGGTGGATGGTTTGGGGTTGATGTACCATAGGGGTAGCGCGCCTTCAGATGTGTGACCCGGAGAGATTCGCATCCCGCATTCCCTTCCATTTCACATCTACTTCCTCGGCCAGTCTGGTATTCTCAGCCCTCGGTAGATCGATGCTCGCACGGGAGGGTTTGGGGAGGAACGGTCGGATTGCTTTCTCACGGGTTCCCAGTACGCAGTGATTGCTATTCCCGTTTACCTGGTGGGTGTCATCGTACCTTCGGTCCTCTGACTCGGAGCAACTTTCTTTCTTGGAGACATGGTTCCAGGCTCATGGTGTCGATGGACCTGTTTGGGCTGCCTGTGTTTCGGCACCCCCACCCACGCTGAGCAGGATCGCCCACATTGACCCGTCAGGTAGATCAGTTGTCGTTGTTTTCTTCGGTGTGTTGGGCCGGAACCCGGAGGAGGCTTAACGCCCTACGATCCAGACGGGTGCGGGTTATGATGCAGGCCTGAGTTCATCTTGATGCCTCAGCGCATCCATACATTCCTGATATGAACTTTGGTCCAGCCGAGCTCGACGACCCGAGGCGGATCAGTTCGAGGATCACTTGCTTATCATAGATGATACTGATTTTATTTAGATCAGGGTAGGATCAAGGGCTTTTTGGTACCTGCAATAACTGTTTAGGATTTCTTTTTTCATTTTATGCACTATGTAACTGAAACTCATTTATCTATTGATGCACAGTTCCCTTTTTATCTTTATGGAGATCACTTGTTTTATTTTTTAACTGTATGAATGCCATGCTTTTTTATTCAAGGATAGAGAATTGACCCCTGTTAACAGTACTTTTTGGATTACTATTTTTTTTCACTGGATGTTCGTCCCTCAGATGCCGTGGTTACGTTTGGAAATACCATTCATCCCACGGGGTTCGTTGGCAGTCTCCCCTCCCGCTGGGATTTGGACAGTTTATTTGCGCCCGGGCAAAGACAGGATTTTATTGACAGATGGTTCTTTTGGGACCAACTCAATGGTCTCTTTTTATATAACCTTTCGCGGTGCCGAAGCGGGCTGTGTGGATGGCCTTCTGAAGATATTGGGCCACTGCCCGTCAGGGTGTTTAGGTTAGGGAACAGTAGAGAGCTGGACCCCCACCCTTGAGGAGTATGCTCGCTTCACCCAGCTTGCTGTTGGATGGCCCCTGTGCTAGGGTTACAGTTGGTTTCCATGCGCCGTCATTTCTTGACTTTCCACCGGTTTGGCGGAGGACTGTCTTGTTACCGGTGATCACATCAGACCATACATGGTTCCCACTTACAGTTTCTTGATCGAATCTCCGATTTGGTTTCACCCGAAAGCTTTCGTCTTTTCTTTCGGTGATTTTTGGTGTCCGCGGAGCGCTGGGGTTCCATGAGAGTAGGCGTATCTGTATGGCCCTGTGTTCGTTATCAGTTTTGTATCTTGCCAGCAGGATACTGATCAGTTGGAACATGCCGGGTTATTCGCCGGCCGTATTTTTAGAATTCCCTTCAGGAGGATCACACCATCTTTCCCATGATATTGGCGGATAACTTACATGTCAGCCTCATATTGCCAGTCTTTCCGATGGCAAGGGTATTCAGTAGGGAGCTCGACTTTGTTGTACTATTTGGTACATGAGTCATCTTAAGTCCCATCGGCTACTTCCGTAGGCAGAGGGTTTTGGCTTTTAGGCCCCGATGACATAACCATGCAGTTTTCGGGTTTCGTCCCGTGAGTTGTACTGATGTGGCCTACATGGACATCATTTTTTGTCTCTGTCATTGAGGATCCCTTTCACCTATTGGTCTATTCGGGCTATTGGCTCCTTTCAATGAGCTTCTTGACTCATGTGTCCTAACCTGGATTTCATCCCCATCGCTAGTTTGAGGGGCCCGTTGACGACCTTATTCATCCCCTTGGCGGGTTTATGGTGGCAACTTAGTTTGATCAGAACACAGGATTTACACCCCATTCGCGGGTGCAGAGCATACCGATTCCTTATATCATCCTGTACAGAGCAGGGATCTATTGCAGGTAATAGAACGTGCTTTGGGATTGAAGGACCCTTTGCCGAATATAGTGAGAGCTGTACAACATCCAGAACATTTGGCTTACGTACTGTGGTTTCGCGGAGACTTGGTTTCCGGCCTAGTTTGAGGTTCGCGTACATGGGGCCCTGTGGATGACTCTGGAGTGGATTTCCCCAAAGGATACCACAGATCCACCCCGGCTCAGCCGATTCTCCCAGCCCCGAGACGTGTTACTGAGGATTACCCGACTGTCCGACTGGCCTTGATTACTACTGAAGCCCGAGAGGGATACCGCCCTTGTCGAGAGAGATGAGGGCCATTCGGGCTAGAAATGCTGCCATTGCTGACAGAGATGTCATTGTATTTCAGACCAGGGCCAGTTGGTAGATGCTCATATTAGGGACTATCAGCCGAGCTATTTGCTTTACTAAGATCGTATTGGAGATGATGGGGCAGCAAGATTGCAGGAGATAGCAGACGCGTTAGATAGATCTATCCACCACAGTCCATCCTGCTTCAGCTATTTTTCAGATTTGTAGATTAATTTTATTTCCTGCATAGACTAAGTTAGTTTCAATCAGTTATTGAAAGAGAAATTCTTGTAATAAAA